>JACEGR010005366.1:0-74177 GCA_014170235.1 Listronotus bonariensis
GGGCCCAGCGTACGTATATCATGACTACTAAGGCCCTGGGCGGCCCCCCTCGCTACACTAGTGATTACTCCTGGATATAATTGACTTGTTATTCCCTTAGTATCTAGGAACACTAATCCTTGATTAAATTACGTCTTTTTAGCATATCCCAAACATGCTGCTCAGTTCACTAAGATAGAGTTGTCTGTATAGAATATGTTGTTATTTTTGGACCAGTAGTATTTCTTTCTCATCAACAGTTTCTTAAAATCTTTGCCGTAACTGTCCTATAATTATAGTCCTCTTAGAAGAATATTTACTGCTTGTGCAACGTCTGATGTTTATACCACTTTCTATCATACCAATAGCTCGTCTAGTATAGTGTTTCATTATCAAGATGCTGCCTTTACATATTGGCTGATAGTCCCTGGGCCAGTAATGAAATGGTCTTTATGATAATAACACTTTTCAACCTTTTAGGTGGGTTTCTTTTGACAAGTCTACCACGAATATTCATACCGCCATATATGGAACCGGTGCATTAACCCAGCCTGTCACTGTCAAATGTTTCGGCTGTCGGACTGGGCAAACGCGTCCCTTTTTTGTCAGACAAGTTTGCCACAATATTTTACAAGCAATTTTTAAACATTGTGCCACCTATAAAAGTTTTAAAAGTGTTATTAGCTTTGTTCGCGGGTCTAGTAATGAACCGATTCTGAACCAGAACCGAACTGGTTTAGAATTGTTTTAAAGCGCATGTCTAGTTATTTATTAGTTCGGAATTTTTATTTACCGCGAACGATTTTCTATACAGCTGAGGATGTATTCTAACCTAGCATTTTGGTTAGGATTTTTATGGTTAAATTGGATACTACACAAAAAAATAAATTCAAACCAAAAGGTAAATTGTTATACTGTCGAAAGCCACTCAAGGTTTCTCGGCGGAAGACGAGGGATTCCCTGCCTCCTCTCGTTTTTAACATAAGTATGTGTATTTAACTAAAGATAAAATTCAAAGAACAAGAAATGGTAAAATCTTCTTATTATGTCTATATTTTTTAATTAAATATTTATTTGGTTTATTGCATACATACATTCATACGGAATACAATTAAAAATGCTTTGTTTATATACGCTCAGAATCACAAAAATAAAAAAAATATTCAATAGGTATATATTAACCCACATAAAAAGTGGCAGAAACAAATAAACTGTAATACAACGGTTTATTTCTGTACCACAAAAACAGAAAACAGCTGACCATGTCAACAATGTGCATGAAATTCCGAACTGAACTTTTAGTTCCAACAAAAATCCCAGGACTGCTAATTAGGTTACGAACCGGTAACGAACTGATTCCATTGTAACCCGCGAACACATAACTGTTACTAAAAATTCAGGATTTTACTAACCGCGAACGCTGTTTTTTTCACTGGGCATGCGAATAGTCCCAGAACCGGTTCAGAATCAAACCCGCGAACAAAGCTAATATCATGAATCAATTTCATTACTGGCCCTGGGACTATAAGTAAAAAGCACAATAAAAACATAATCTCACGCCACTGACAGAAAGAATTGTAGGTATTAAATACATTTTTTAGGTAAGCCAAGAATTTCAAAATTCATTTTTAAACTTAAAAAAAAGTAAAAATGGTGATTATGATAAGAATGCTTCATAAAGATTAAACACATTTTTATCTTTGCAAAAACCTATTTTTCCGGAAATTAAACAAGTTTATAAAGTCCTCTAGATCATTTTGATGTGTGTATTTTGTAGTTTCTCTGTATAATAAAATAATTCAAGTACATTCTTAAAATAGATTTATCCGGAGTCCAGCAAAAATCAGAGAAAATATTTTAAGTACTTCAAACAGACGCTACATGTTTCTACTTTAACGAGAATATGATGGTAACATCTATTTTGGTCCTGTCAAAATCTACTCCTGGATAAAGTTAAAAATCTGGTTAAAATCGGTTAAAAGCTGTTAAAGTGAAATTAAATCGTTAAAAAATAAGTGTGTTTTTAAAATTTCATCAACAATGAAATTCGACTTGGAATGATTACGCAGCAAATAACTTTGGTTTCTTTTCATCATGTATTTGTTATGAAAGGTAAGTGTTTTTTGTTATTTTAATTATTTAATTTGTTTAAACAAGTAAAATTAAAAACTGAAAATCATTTAATTTTATTAAAATTATTTTTATTACTACATAAACGATGTTTCTTGGACACATTTATAACTTATTTGAAATATACATTTCGACTAGTAGGTAAACATCTTTAGTCGTTATAAGGCTTAGGTAAACAGCGGCGGCGCGTCGGGGGCAAGGGGGGCGGGCCTCCCATTTTGTTAGACATTAACTAATATTGTATTACCAGCGCAAAATATTATTAAAAATAAGAATAATTCATTTTTGTATTCAGCTAATATTAAAAATATGTGTTAAATACATGAAAATATATAATAGCATTTTCGATTGGCAAAAATTTACAGGGCGAGTTAATATTAAAAATATGAAACATGCCTGGTAGTTACCTACTTTTATTTTTAAAAATAGAACAAAATTGTATAAGAAAATGCTGTAGAGAATTAAATGTTATGTTAAAATTTAAAGTTAAAGCATGAGAGTAAAAATGTAATTGTTAATTTTTTACATTACGCATTACAACTTAACAAATGGGCCGGAGGGAGCAAAATTTAACATAAAATTTAATAATTTTAAAAATATATTTTTTTTTAAATTCGTTGCCTTAAGCCAAGTGTTTTAAAAAACTGTTAAAACAATGTAAAAAATTGACAATTTTTGTTTACTTTAGTCCTTTTACTTTAGATTTTGACATAAATCTCTCTACAACATTTATTTATACAATTTTGTCATATTTTTTAAAACAAAGGTACTTTTACTTTTAGTCAGTTTTCATGTTTGTAAATATTACTTCCTGTAATTGTATTTATTAGTTTTGGACCATGCGACCAGTTTTTCCACAAGAATGTTTAAAAATTTTAAAATTTATGGTCCATTTGTCCTCTTGTAACGCCTATACTGGAACACATTAGTGTGTGAACAAAAACAAAACATAGGGATATAATGTTTTGTTTTTGTTTGTTAATATTTTGAATAAAATAAAATAAGAGTTGATTTTGCTAATTTTTGTGTTTTTATTACATACTAAATCTGTCAGTAAATTATTTATGTACTTTGGTGGGTTTGGTTCGCTTCCATTTTTCTTATTCTTTTGGGCCCCTCCACTTTTGCAAGGCACGCGTCGCCACTGTAGGTAAACAACATCTTTTTTGGTAATTGTTTACAAACCGGACGCATCGCCGATTTTAATGAAATTTGGTATACACGGGGTTTTTGGGGCGCTAATCACGAATCTCGTTTTTGAGATATCCATCATTAATTTTTCGCTAATGCCGGGTTCGTACCGGTTCTCTAACGTCTGTTTGAATGTGGTAGACAATGATTCTTCATGAATGATACTATAAGAATTTCGGACTTCCATTGTCTTTATTTTAACTATTTACACAACGTTTTGGGCAGTTCTATCTCTGTACGTTGTCAAGTGTAAACTGTGTGTAAAGTGTAAGAGAACCGGTACGGACCCGGCATTGGTGAAAAATCAATCATCAAACTTGAAAGACAAGTTTACCCTATTTTCACTATATTCCCCCTTCTTTTTGCAAACAATTTTGATTTAAGGCTAAATTGGTACCAAATATTTAATTTTTGACCCTTAAAAACCCATTTTTCCATTTATTTCACCCATTTTATGGAAAAAATGGGTAAAATAAATAAAAAATGGGGTTTTAAAAGGTGAATATCAAATCAATGCCAATTAAGCGAAAAACCTAAAAATTGCGTGCAAGAGAAAGGGAGAACATGGTGAATTTTTTATTCAAGATTGATGATGAAAATCCTAAGAACGAAACGTGTCCGAAAAAAATCTGTTAGATTCGTAATCAGCGCCCCAAAAGCCCCCGTATACTGAATTTCATTAAAATCGCAGATGCTTTCGGTTTGTAAACAATTACCTTGTATTTTACCGACAATATTATTTTAAAAGTTTTTAAAAAATCAGATGTTTGTTAGTTTTTTTTCATAAATTTACATATTTTTATTTATAAAAACCTTAAAACATTTGTTTGAATTTTGTTAAAGATTATGATCATTTGAAGTAAAAATCGTTATCCTTTAAATCTTTTTTAAAAAGTCGGTCAAATAGGATAGAAAAACAGCTTAATGGATTGAATCGGAACTTTGTAAGGTTTTTGTGGGCATATTGAACTGTAACAGGCACTTAACATTACTGGTTTTCTCGATATTTTCAATTAAGCGGTTGATTATCTTAAAAGCCAGAAAGGCCTTTTTTTTCGTTACCTTTTAAATTAATGTACAGAATTAAATAATAAAATAAAAAACATAGCCGATTTTTGTAATGAATTTATTCAAGATTTCCAAACCGTCCTTAATTTTCTTGTGCCATTAGTTGTTGCTGAGATATTGATGGTGAAAGACAAAACGTTTATTTTTCATTTAAAGTTCAATACCTCAGCAAGAAGTGGTAATATTAAACAATTGAAAAAAGCAAATTAAAGCTAAATAAATAAGTTGTCCAATCCATATAATGGTCAAGTTGGAAAGAAAATTCAAGTTCTTAGACCAAAAAAAAACAGATAACAATCAGGAAAAAAAAATCCTTTTCGCTTTTATTAGAAACGCGCGGTACACTTTGTTTGAAAAATATTTTTATTACAAGGTCTTAAAACTAGTAACTTTAAGCTTAATAATGCTTTTTTAAATGGTACGATCATTTTTAAGCGAAATACAGCAACAAAGAAGATGATTTTTTTGTATTCTTTATTTTTTCCACTAAAGTACATGAGCAAGTAGGCCACAGAAAGTTATATTTGGTCTTAACATATTTAGGATACAATAAATGATTTTCGGGAAAGTCGTCTTTAAATAAATGGGAAGCAATTTAAATTTCTGAGTGAAATTAACAGATGAAAATTTTAAAATGGCTGCTCGGAGCAATCTTGGAAAAAAATGAATTAAGTGGGAAAGCTGGGTCTTGTGGTAAATCATTTTTAAAGTTCTTTACAATTACTTTATAACCATAGAATAAAAAGTACATATTTTTTACCTATTACAAAATGGCGGTACCTTAATATTTACCTAAATACCTTATTTGGATGGCCATATTTTTGGAGCTAATAAGGTTAAATTTAATTAATGTGGTATTTTCTTAAAGCTCTTTTAAATATCCTTTTAATGATAATATAATCTACACCAATATTTTCATAAAAAGATTTTTAAAAAGTTTAAAGAAAGTATCACATTAATTATTATATCTAATACTAATGGTTACTAAATAAGGCCATTCAAAATAAGTTATTGAGGTTATGATTAATCTGCCGCCATTTTGCAGTAGGTAAAGATATTGACTTTAAATTTTGGGGTTATAAAGTACTCCTCAGAAGCTTTAAAATAAGTTGCCACAAAACCCCTTTTCCATTTAATTTTTTCCGAGATGGCGCACAGCAGCCATATTGAAATTTTCATTTTTAAATTTTCCTCCAAAATACTAATTAATTTTGTTGCCTACACTTTAAATTAAAAAAAATGGTAGGCGGACAAAAAATGCAATGTATATTTTCTAAAAATTTTTAAATTCTTTATTAACTTTTAAAAAGAATAAAAATGATTTAAATTTGAAAATAATATTTTGTATAGGTATGTATTTAAAAACAATTACAGCCCAAAATGTTTCCACCATACGTTAAAATGTTTTTACCTCTTATTTTAAGAAAAAACTCATTGCGCTCTATTTAAAATCGCCTTTTCATGTGTAATATTTCGGATTTGTTGTTGTTCACTTCAGCATTAAAGATCGATTTACGCCATTTGTTATCATTCCGTAGTCTGTCTTCATATTTTCTACTACATTTTAAAAGAGCTAAACGTGAAGCTTTTGTCTGCGAAACAAGAATACCCTAAAATGGGCCTTATTGTGCAAGTCGCTGTGTCAAGAGATAAATTTTTATCTGATTTTTTTATTTTTAAATTTTATTTAAGTTACCCACGCAAAAGTTAACAATTTTAAATAAAAAATAATAGAAGAAATAATAAGATATTAGGAAAAAGCGGGTATTTTCTTAAACATTATTCTTATCAAAGACAATTTCTTATCAAAATTTGTCTACACCTCAGTAATCAACTTATATAGACTTTTCTGTCTACAATTTTTTAAAAGTATTTTTACTTCTATGAAAAATCTGAAAAAAATGCAAAAAACGAGTAAACTGTTGTTTGTTTCTTAATAAATAGTATGTTCTATTTATAGAGAAAAAGTAAATACTTTTAAATTCCAACTACAAGTTAAGTGTTTCTGATTTTACTAATTATAAAAGGGTAACTGCTGCGCGTCGAATATTACAAGATAATAAATAAGAACAAGGCACACGCGACGCGAGAAACTGTGCATTATTTACAAAATCGACGCGTGTTGGAGTAGATGCGACTCGCGCCTCGTCGTTCCGCTAGTCAATTTGCGCTGAGTAATTAAATTTTATTATGTTTGTACTGCGTCGCGTCGCACGCGGTATACGCGTTTCAATTTGCGCCTTGCCTTAGAGAGACACTTTATACGCTTTTTTAAAATCAAATTGTATCAACTCTCTAGGGTAGTGACAGCAACCCCTAAAATTCTGTATGGAATGAAGGGCTAAGTAGGAGGGTCGTTAAAAATTGTTATTTTTTTCTACGCCCCCTAAAAGTTTCCTTTTGATGAAAAATAATAAAAAAAAATTGTTTTTTGTTTAATTCAAGACTCTAGATGATTTAAGTTAATTTTTGGGTATAATCAATAATTATACCTAGATCTAGAGGCATGTGTTGTTTTGAATTGAAAAAAATAAACAAATTTTTTCAGTATTTTTCAGTAATCAAAACATTTAATTTTTAAAGACCACCCCAGGGTTGAGTGATACCTTGTTGTAGGACCATCTAGTTGGTTTTTCAAAAATATCATAGGATTGACTCATTTATTTAGGTTTTTTAGAAAAACGAGAAAAAATTGTTAATTTTAAAAAACATTAATGTCCAGTTTTACAGTTGCGAGTTCAGTTTGGGATCAGTTGAACTTAAGTGGTGGTTGAACCTAACAAATAACATTTTTCTTTAAAGCCATCCACCTACGGTCAGTATTATTGATGCAATATATTAAAGAAATAGTCGTACATGTCAATAATATTAATTTGATCAATATAAAAACTGTCAATTTTAATAATTAACCTGTCTAAAAGATCTATCGCTTCTAATTGCATCAGTTTTGAGAGCTAGCCGGAACTAACCAGAAACAGCTTTTTCGCGTTTTTTAAATAAGACAATATATCTGGACACATGTAAATAATGGAAACACTTTTTTAATACAGGGTGTTACAAATAAAAGGAAGGAAGGAGTATAAAATTTTTGATTTTAAAATTACTTAAGAAATCGCCTGTTACTATGGGCGCCGGCAGGATGATTTTCAGGTAGGTGCAAAGTAAAAATAAAATTAAAGGCAAAAAAAATTAAATTTTGAAGAGCAAAAAAACGGTCCTTCGACATAAGACCGTCTTTGTCCTTTGTCCGGTTCTTTCACAACAGCCAGGGGTGCAAATCATTTTCAGGGGTGCCAGTGCACTCCTTGCACCCTCCCGCCGCCCATGTCTGTCACACATATTTAATTAGCACCTTGTATATATTTAACGTGACGCCACTGCCTTATTAAATTTTGACCGTAAATGTGCAACGTATTTTAATTTAAGACTTTTTTAAGGTAAAGTAAAAGCTAAAAGCTTAAATTACGGACTAAATACGTTAAAGGAATTTCGAAAACGCGCGGCCTTGCCAACATTATTTCACTTTATAAAAGAGTCCGATATGGACCCAGCTGTGCCTAATTTGTTTCCCTTTTTCGGAGTTTTTTGAGGCACCGGATTTTAATAAAACGCAAATTGAGCGGATTTAAGTTAAGTGTAAGTGTATACAGAAGCATATTAGGCTTTAACAGTTATTTTTTACATAAAGGAATACATTTTATATAATTAATTTTAAAAATTGACTTCTAATATTAAGGCCGATCGGTATTCGTGTCAGTGGTGGCTCGTGACATTTTTCAGTGAAAGGGCACAAGCAAAAAAGAAATAATAATAAAAACTTACCTTCTATTTAAAAAAAGTCCCTCCGCCTCTTTTTCTTACTGCAGAATACCCACAAATCCAGTCATATTTTTTATTAATGTTTTTATTAAGAACTCTGTCGTATGTACATATGTATCTCCTAGTTTTACTAGTAGATAAACAATTAATTTGAAGATCGGAAGTAGGTCTTTCTTTTTGTTTATTTTAAAGTTTCTGTTTAAAAGGCAAACTATCCTGTGGTAGAAACTGCACCACATTTATTTTCAGTTGTTGATCCATTTCTAAATTATCTAATTATTACATATCACAATAACATAACTGTCAACATACGCACTAGTTAACTATACTTGTTAAAATTAAACATATAATCAACGATATTTTTACACCATATAATCGTAATCAACAATAAATATTGCTACTAAAACTCTACCGGACTCGACACTACCGTTTAAGCTTCGACTTCTGCCTGGACACACGTAATTTGTGCCCATGCACTATATGATTTTCGGTGTTAAAGTAAAGAAAACGTAAGTCGCGGAGCAAAATAAGTAGACAAAGCGGGCACAATTCTCGCGTTCTAGTACACGTATCTAACTTTATTCGTTTCGTTTATGCCCCGGCTTGGAAAGAAAGTTTTAATATATAGGCGTTGCGTTGAAGTTATTAGAAGCAAGTTTTGAGCATAGTATTTTAAAAGTGTTTTAATGAAATTACCTATAGTAAATATCTGACATTTGATTATTTTTAACAAAATCATTCTTTCTTAAGACTAAAATGATGGAGCGCAATTCACTTTAGTTTATGCTCTAAATATAAGTCATATCGAGTTTTGCTTAAGCAAACAATTAGAAAAAGAAGCATAAGAAATTAAACTTTAAGGTGTTATTATTAGAAAAACCATGATATTTTCAGAACTTTTTTTATATTCAATGTTAATCCAAAATTAAAGCAACTTTTTTTACTGTGATCAATACTTAATTGCTTAACGCGCATACAGTCTATTTATGCACTAAATAACTTCCCCCAGTACAAGATACAAAAAAACTTAAAATAAAGAATGTTTGGACTATGGATGGTGGAGGGGAGGATAACCATCTGAATTTTTTGAAATGTGTCCGTCGAAAGGAGCAACTTAAGGTGGCGCCACTGTAAGCCAGAGAGATTTTTTAATCAATGAGCATGAATTATTAGAGTGAGATACAAAATGAAAAAGGACAGATAGATACAAATTATAAAAGGAAAGAAATACCAGAATCCCTCCACTGGCTACTGTGACGCCATCCCAATTTGCTACATTCCGATGGCCACTTTTTCAACTTTTCCGTCATAAAAGATGGTTATCTTTCCCTTCACCATCCATAGTTTGGACACAATTATTTTATTGATAGTATTAGTAATATACAAGGTGTCTCAAAACAAAATTTTCATTGCCAAGTACGTTTTTTTTAAATGGAATACTCTGGATATTATAAGATATTTAAAATCTTTATAAAAATCAACATAAATGATATTAAATATGCCCTCTAAAATCTATTGAAGTCGGCCAAAAATTGAAGCGGTCTTTAAATATATATTTTTTGGAGATATGCTCTATATTGGTTAGGCGGATTCATTTATTGGATGGTCTTCTTGTTGAGTACACGCCTGGAAAGAATGGGACCTCTTCGGTCCTGGTCCCGGAGTATACGGGCTGACCCTGTTCAGCTCTATTGACCCTATGAACTGGCCGATCGCCTGAAACAAAATAAAATTTTTCTTTTATTTTGTTTCAGGCGATCGGCCAGTTCATAGGTCAATAGGGCTGAACAGGGTCAGCCCGCATACCCGGACCAGGACCGAAGAGGTCCCATTCTTCCAGGCGTGTACTCAACAAGAAGACCATCCAATATATATTTTTTTATTTATCTATAATTAAATAAAAATATATAAACTGCTAAGTTTTTAGAAAAAAAACAAATATCAAAAATGAGTTATAATTACTTACATAAGGTCAAACCCTATTAATTAAAAAGGCAAGTAATCAAACATATAACTAAAAGAACCACTTTCCGCACAATCAAGATTTGCGTCTGAAACAAACTCAAGTCCGAACCAAAGTCGGTCTATATAGGGTCGCGACATTCGGCCATATTGCTTTGACGTGTTATGACGTCACATCTCCCATTTTTCGGCCATGTTGTTCAGTGCCGAAGATATACAGTTTATTGTATTAGTAGAACAACCGTTTACACAACAGTTTTTAATTATTATTAAGCTGTAAATTCTTTTACTTTAAATAAAATACATTAGGAATTACATCTTTCAACAAATATCACTTCCAAAACAATGCACAATGAAATGCGCATTTTCTAGACGCCACCGGATTGATCATCAGCTTTGATTTTACCCAGTCTTGCCAACTTTTCTCCGTGGAGTACCCTTCCTTGCGTCCCCGACCTCGAACCGCCTAAAAGTTAAGGATATGTCGCAACCTTATAAATATAAACTAACCTTGGTCCCAACCAGTATTAATGCCGGCACGGACATGGCAAAAACAATTCGCATCATTTACTACGCTCAAGCTAACCAGAACAGTCCCCCATCTCTTTTTAAACAGAGCTAGTAGATAAAGATAGGCACTGACCATTTGCTTTTTCTTCTACTCATGAAATCTCGCTGAACATATGAAACAACAACCAAACCTTCGTTAGAAGATATTCGAATGGTCAAATTTGGGTAAAATGAATTATCGGCTAGTATTGGTTTTTACCAATGACATAACATAATGGACCGGCCCTCGCGATCGCCTATTGATACCAGAGCAGTGCGAGAGCGATGGAGCTAATTACGGCAAAAACGTGCATTTATATTCGTTTACCGTTAGAAAGCAGTTGAATTTAAAAGTGGTTTCTTGTGTTCTAAAGTTAATGGTGATTAAGTTTTTAACTATAGTTGTTCAATATGGTTCCCTCATGTGCAGCTATAAAATGCACTGTAAGGTGGAAAAAGGCGACACTACGAAATTCCACAGGTAGGCACCACAAAAAGGCACATTGTTTAGAGAATATTTTCATCATTATGTTTACGTAGATAAAATTTATTATTTATTATTTACTGGTGTTATAAGTTTAATAAAAAACCGCATATTCAAAAAAAAACTTTTTGAAAAACGTCTAAAAATTGTTGTTTAGTTCTTTATTTTTTATAGCTACTTTAACACAAAATACATGTTTAAATCATAAAAACTACACTAAACAAAGGATAAACGAAAGTGTTTTAAATTATAAAAAAATTATTAATCAAAGATTGAAGTAAGCGGTATATAATAAAAACACCCAAGAATTGTAAAAAAATAACTTTACAAGAATTATATATTTAAAAAAATGTATATAATGTACTAAAAATGTATTAATCCATTTATAAAAAGTCGAAAAGTGTACTTTTAATAAGCACAATGTTCTGAAAATATACTTTAAACCCCATATTCCCATTTAAATTCCATTACTTGTCGGGCTTTCTTGCCGTAATTAGCTTCACCTCTCTCTTCTCGGACCTCTCTATCTTTCGTTGGCCGCAAATAAATTCACAGCAGCAATACGTCGGGGCCGGTCCATTATGTCATGTCATTGGTTTTTACCCAACAATATCTTTTCGGTTGTCTTAAGACAACAGGCAGTTTCTACGCAAAAAACATTTGTAATTAAATGAATTTCTCCTAATGCATACATATTTATGTAAAAACAGTTAAATTCAATTATTTTTCCAAGTCATTACTAACACTCTATTTTTCGTTAGTAGCTTCATTTTAACGAGACGCCCAACTTTTTCCTTACAACAATTTTCGTTGGTGGTAGCTTACAGGGGTAGCAGGAATTAAATGTGTTAATATCAAAAATTTATTACAAACAGTGATTTTCTTTGGTAATTTTGGAGATAGATTAGATTAGGAGGTGGATTGTATATCCTCTATCACTGCAACCTGGTCAGGTTTATTGTGTGTCCTCCGTCCATAGGTTAGAGCACGTTGTCCAAGCCGGTCTTTTTAATCAGACTCCACAAGCTTGAAACCGGCTTCTGGTAAATCTTGCCGCTTTAGGTTTTTCTTCACCCAGCTTTGCAAATCGCAGACGACAAAGGGCTTCACAGAAGCACCATACATGTTCTGCGGTTTCTTCCTCCTCCTGGCAGAACCTACATAGGTTTCCTTCTACCAGGCCTATGATTTCCAGGTGTTTATTCAGTCTGCAATGACCTGTTAATTGACCCACTATTATTCTTACTGCCTTCCTGGTCCTTGGTTTGTCCCCATATATGCCTGCTCCAACTCCTTGGTCTGTTTTAGATCCGCCTGTGTACCAGATTAGGTCAGCTTTAATGGGAGGTCCTGCCACCCAGTCCTTTCTGTCCGGTATCAAGGTTTGAAAACCTTTGTTTAGTCAGTACCTTGGTACCTTTTGTCCAAAGGCATCTCACGCAGTGAGTTGACTTCTTGGTCCTCCTTGAATCTTCATTGTATGGCCCTTTCCTGTCCTATGATAGGAGTCTGGCCTTGTTTGAGACAGTATTGTACCGCTTTCACTTCACCCTGTATGTATATGTGAAGTGGCGGTAGGTTAAGCAGCACTTTCAGTGCTGCAGTAGGAGTCGATTTCATGGCCTCCGTAATACATAGACAAGCGAGTCTTTGTATACTTTGTAATTGCCTTATTGCCGTCTTTTGTAGCATTTTTGCACTCCAGGCAATTGAACCAAGGTTATCATTGGTCTGACGACCATTTTATGTAACCATAGGTTCATCTTCGGACTGAGTCCTCAGTTCTTTCCTCAAAGTCTTCGGCATCTACTCAGGGTAGTTTTTGCTTTCTGAGTGACTTTGCTTAAGTGTGGTCCCCAGGTCAGTTTTTGGTCAAAGATGAGTCCTAAATATTTGACCTCTTTTGAAAAAAGAAATTTTAGAGATAAATATCTAAATAAACCGAAAAAATATTTGTTCTATAAAATGTAAGGTTTCATCAAAGAGCCCCCTATCATAAACATGTATGGTTAACGATGTCATGAAAAATAACTACTAACCATCTGATTTTTTTGTTTATTAAATAATATTTATATAATTTAACACCCACATTGTCCTACAAATTGCGAGGTGCGTTATCCTGGTTTTTTAATATTTATCAAATTAACATATTTAATCTCTACTAACCCTGTATGTTAGGAAAAAAGTTGGTCGTCTCGTCAAAATGAAGCTACTTGCGAAAAAATATCATGTTAGTAATGACTTGGAAAAATGATCCAGGGACCCCTTACTAGTAAAAAATAAAAATATCGATGAATTTAACAGTACCTGAGCAATAATTACTGAATATACGACTCGGTAATCTTTTGCCAAAATCACAAAGTAAACAACCTGAATTAACTAAGTTATGACTACATTAGACCTAATGTGCGTTAACTTCATTTACAAACATGTTTCTAATCAGTATCGATTCACGTTAAGTTTTGACTAAGTTATGCATATAATTGATGGGGTAAGACGTGGCTTACACACATAACAATTATTTTGAACATTATTGAAATAGTTGTGTAGAGGTTTAATATAACTATAACTCCAAATACAAATACAATTTGCATTCTTCTTAAGCCGCGTCCAGACTTGCAATGATTCGCCTGACATCCGTCCAAACTTTATATCATGCGTCCAAACTAACCAACTTGTTTGCGCGCTCCTTTGACGCCAAAAAATTGTATAGCCAATGTCGGGACACCTTAATTTCTGATTTGTTTGAGATTAGCGGGGGGTGACCTATTTGGTAATGTTATTTGTAGCATTCACGGGCTAATATATATATGACTTTAATAAATTTTCGAAGTCCAGTGGCGTCTCGAGCGGCACTTAAACGAATATTTTTGACAAAAAATGTACGCCACTGATTTTAATACAATTCTTGTATTTTCTTTAGAGTAGGCAAATAAAGATACAACTTTATTAATATTTTATATTTTTCGTATCTTGCTTAGTTTTCGAGAAAAAAAAATCTGTTAGATTGCATATTTCTAAACCACTCAATAAACATAATAAAATTTTTCTTTTAAAAATAACTTTTTACAATATTTACTTTCAATTACGTAACAACATTAACAAATACTAAGGTAAATAACTTTGGTAAATAAAGTGTTTTTAAAACTTTTTATTTGTTTTTTGTATTTTCGGGACCTCTTGTAACTAAAAATTTAATTTTATAAAAAGTTGCAAATAGTTGCAGCTAATTAATACAAAAAATATTTGCATACTCTTCCACAACTAAATTGAGCCCAAAAACAGAAATGTTTTTAACACGCTTTTATTAACTTGGGTTGTAACTATCTATCTATCAATCTATCCATCTGGCTGCCTATGTAACGGAATCTTTGAGCCTAATTTTAACCAACTTCCAGCTATTCGATTTCTTTGAAACTTTGCACACGTATTAAGGACCCATGACAATGCAATAATCTGCAAACAGTATCCCGTTATCCTGATTAGGACAGTCAGGATAAAAAATTCCATTATATTATAAAAACAACACCTAGGTCGCCATCTGTTGGCAACATTTCAAACTTTGCTAATTTTAAAAATCGTACGTTCTGGCGGATGCGCCAGATTAGACAATTGAATAATCGAACTAGACAACATTTGCCGACGGGTTGGGGACCAGGGGCTCAATTCTGCTAAATTGAACTCATTCGTTCGCTGAAAGTATTCGTTCCGGGAGCGTATAACAATCATCTGTTTTTTTTAAAACGCTTTTTTAACGAACGAATAACCTTCACTTGTTTTTTAAAACAGGCGGTCATAAAACAGAAATCTGTATTACAAACTGACATCTGAAAAAATTAATAGTAATAACATAACCTAAAATTCCTTTAATGTGAAATGAAAGTTGAAAAAATCAGTTAACCAAGCTATTAAAAACAAAGTATACACTTTAATTGAAATACAAGAAGCAAATAAATAATTAACATGGTCCTCCGCAGCCAGAATAATCATTCGTAAGCAAAATAGTTCCTAAATCACATAACCTATAACCATGAAAAAATATGAAAAATTACTTATTGCTTTGGAAAAGTAACTAACAAGTTATTGCATATAACTTTTATACCATCTTCAATTTATACTTTCTAAAAGAAGGCCTTTATTGAGTGTTAGGTACTTGTACCGAATCTTAGATTAGGACAAAGACTGGAAATGGAGATTAGCAAACTATATTAAAATATCACTTAAGGTAAGTAAACTAAAGTAAACTCATATTTAGAAAAAAACATTTATGGTAAATTTCTTTTTAGTTTAAAAAGGTAATATTTTAAAAAATATTTGTCTTATTTATGCAAATTGGGTAATTGTTTCGAAAGTTGGAGCAACCCCCATTTTGACCAAATTTGATATACAGGGGCACAGAACTAATAAAAAAGGGGCTGGTTATTTTCTTTTTGCTGCTTAATTAAATAGTATGTTCTAATTTACTGTTATATTAAGAATTTTGTGCAAAAAGACGGAGGAATATAGTGAGACATTCCTATTCTAGCCCATTCTTGACAAAATGGCGAAAAAAATTTTTAGTGAATAAACTGGAGCATTTATTTTTAAAAAATTAATTGATATAACGAACTAAAAATGAAAAATAATTAATAGTTTAAAAAAACTAAAAAACACGCTTTTATATGCAACCGAACTAAAAATTAAAAAATAATTTTTTATTAAAAAAATATTTTCACTTCATAGTAAAAAGCGTGGGGTGCATTTTACTATTTTTTCATAACTTTTCCATCATAGATATTGGCAAATATAATAATTATAACATTTAATATATTAAGCACCCCACGCTTTTTACTATGATGTGAAAATATTTTTTTAATAAAAAATTATTTTTTAATTTTTAGTTCGGTTGCATATAAAAGCGTGTTTTTTTAGTTTTTTAAACTATTAATTATTTTGAAGTATTTTAGAAAATCCATTCCAAATCTTAATCTTTGTTTGCTTTTAGGCTTATTGGAAGGCCGATTTTAAAAGATATAATTTCATAAATAAAATTTTTAGATATATAAATATTATTTTTTTCTATAATACAAACCTTCTAGGTTATCAGCCATCAAAAACAATAGATACTTTTTTCTTATACTAATTGTAGTTAACCTTTAAACTTGAGAAGAAAAAATGAAATTGCAAGGCACTTTTCTGTATTATAAAAAGGACCACATTTAAAGCTGCATATTTCTATATTGGCAAAGTAAAAAATAGAAAACGAGTTGTCTTGTTATTATCTGGTTATCTATGAGTAAAAATGCAGACATTTTAAGTTATTGTGAAAGTATTGATTTCGGCATTTTTGTCCACATATCGACGCACTGTGCGTCTGTCCGCCGACTTGCTATGAACAATTATCTCTTAATTGGTATTATGTGAAGGGAACTGATTTATATATTTCATTCTGATACGGGGGCTCATACAAAATGAAATATTTTGTTACTTACATAACCTGATTTAAGCAGGAGTTCTTCTCTTAACTGTCAAAAAACGGACTGTTGTTTATTATTGCGACAGAAGGGAATAATTTTTATTTGTCTAACATTGCCGTATGCAGAAAGTAATTTTGGGGTCAGTAAGCAAATCGAACGCCATATTGCAACAACCAAAAAAGGCTTCCAAACCATCTTTAAGGGGCCTGTTTGGGGCTCTTGGGAAGGGCAAGCCCTATTATCTCCCCCTGCGTACGGCTTTGGTCGGAATGTCATTTTCTATTCAAATTAGTAAAAATATATTGGGTGACATATTTTAAATAAGAAAGTAAGGACGTTTCCAGCTAAACCAGAAGTAATAGAAAACTAAATTAGTAGAACAATGATATACAGGGTTATTTTTAAGTTGATATATTCTTCTTAACACAGTCAGAATGCAAGAAAATAGGAACATTTTTAAATAAAATTATGTCCGAAAATATTTCGTTTCCGAAATATAGAAAAATGCCTTTTTATCATATCTTTCTTACCACTCAAGATACGTTCAAAAATTTGCTACACTTCTTTTAACCATTACATTACAATTTATAATCTTGTGGGCGTCACATTTGAAAGTGGCCTTGACTGGCATAAACACGTATCCATGGCCACGGCAGCTTCAAAAAGCTTGGATTTCTCTTTCGAGCCAAAAGTATTTTTTGGTACTTTATATTTTTTTTTATTTCACCAGTGACCTTTGAATAATATTTATATTGAATGTTTCAAGAAAAATAGTACGCCACTGCTTTTCTTGAATCAGTAATATTTTTAAAAGATTCATTTACTTTGGAGTTAATTAGGTATCTTGGTATTTTTTAGTATGACGTACGGTTTTTGTTTTAAAAAATAATAAGTAGTTTTAATTTTTAATAAAAGCCAAAAACGAAATTTACGTACAAAACACCATATCAGATTTTAGCGATTTTGCCATGAATTAAAATGGTTTTTATTTTCTTAAACGAAAACCGTTTGTCGTACGAAAGAATAACAAAAGACCAAATTAACTGCAAAGTAAATGATTATTTTAAAAATAATATTGATTCGAAGAAAAAGCTGTTGCGTACTATTTTTTATTGAAAAAAATCAATACAAATCTTTTGAACGCCACTGGCAAATTTTTTACAGCAAACAATGTAATAACATAGTTAAATGAAGTGTACCAAATTTTGTGAACACATCTGCAGTGATAGAAAAGTTATAATAAAAATGTCATTCTTTATTTTGAAAACGAAGCATTTTCGATCATAATTTTATTTAAAAAATGTTCCTCTTTTCTTGCATTATATACTGTGTTAGGAGGAATATATTAACCTTAAAATAACCCTAAATGTACGTGTCCCATTTTATTTTAATCTTTTAAAGAGGAAAACATTTAAAGAGGGTTAAATTTTTCTGAAACTACTGAACCGATTTTCTGAAAAAGAAAATTTAAATAACTTTAAGATGAAATATTCCTTCACTCCCCTTGTTATTTAAACTTTTTATCTTTTCTGTTGGTAAATTATGACACAAAAATGTGTCTTCCTAAAAATTAAAACTTGTAGTTTAGTAATGTGTTTATATCATATCCGGACTTTGAAATTTTTCTGGACATCTTTTAGATATCGCTGGTCTCCATTTTAACTTTCCAAGCCTAAAAACGTTTAAGCAAAGACAATAATTATATTTTGGTTTAAGTATTTTAAATCTTTACTAAATTTAGGTGTTGCATTTTTAAAGATGTCTTAAATCAAAAAAAATCTAACGAATAAAATTGGCCAGGTCGTTTCAGAAAGGTCGCGCCCTCTTAAATAATAAATTTTATGAGCTCGTAAAAGGTAAAATACAAGGGTCCATTATTCACAGGACCAGGAACGAATGCTCTTATAAAGTAACTAATAAGAATAGGTGTGAAGGGAAACGGCAGAAAATTCCTGACTGTGTCGCAAAGCAAAGGGTCCTTTACCAGGATAAAACCGCTGACGACGACGCAACCTGGAGGAGTATTTTACTGCGTCATTTGTGTGTGTTTTACAGAGCTTATTTTATATTTAAATGGCTCTCATTTGATTCTACTTGTTTTAATTTTTAAAATTAGACGTTTGGGCTTCGGCTACATTTCAAGCTGTAAACTCCAGAGCGGCAATCTCTGCCTTTAGTTCAATTTAAAATAAGGCCGAGTTAATAAGCTCGATTCTTTATTAAGGAATGACAATAGATTTGTAGTTATTTTTAAGGATTATTTACCTAAACATTTTGGTTTTTAAAAATTAATTATGTAGATGACATATTCACTAAATGATCTTGAAGCGCGTAAGTGCGTGCGACCTGACGCGACTTGGGAGACACAACTTGTAAGTGCGACACGTGCCACGTGGTGATCCGCATATTGGGACGCGTGTGTTTCGACCAACTGCTTAAAAAAAGGTCTGATACTCAAACAAAATAATTGTTATTTTTAAATGTAAGTTCTTAATTTGAATCCGATGCTACTGAAAAGGATATATTGGTGGCAATGCGTTTTCGAGTCATTGTGTCGCTAGTTATCTTGCGCTAATAATTTAATTTTTTCAGGCCACAAAAATACGCGCTATGCTATGTTGCGTCGTACGCGTTAGACGCGTCTCAATTTGCATCTTACCCTAAGAGCTTTTGGTAATCATCATTTGTGCTATTCGTCAGCTACGAAAAAAAAGCAATGAAGCATACTTACGGTAAAATTATTTTTCACCTAGCGTGTGGAAAGCAGCACTAGTGCGGAAAAGTAACAAAAATTTTAACCAAATATTAGTGAGTCGCAATGAAGGATTTTCATGCACTTCATATTTAAAAGATAATTTTGCTTTGGTATAGTAGGATATTAGGTAGCATTGTGTTAAAAAAATAAATAAAATTTGAGTTTTTATGTTTTTCTTACGCTCGTAGAAAAAATAGCGTTCCTAACACGTGCCAAAAGTGCCTTTTCCGCACTTGAACGCTTGACCGAACTCCGCCACGCGTCGTTCGGTCAACTGCATTCGCCTGCGGAAAAGTGGCACTTTCAGCACTACTTAGGAAATATACTTTTACACCAACTTCTTAACTGTATATAGTTTTTAAATTATGAATACTACGTAAATCATTATATTGTAAAGATAAATGCTTAAAATTTATAACTTTAATAAAAAACATTTTTTAAAGAGTTTTTATACCAGTTTGAGCTTTCCAAAGTCGAAAAGATAAAATTGAGCCATAAATTTGGGAGCTCTAGCAGAAGAAAATTGCAGTAACGGGAGTTGGAAATTTCTATGGTCAGGAATTTTCTAACCAGTTTAGTTTTGTAAATGGATAAAAGACCTAAAACGCAAAGTGTTAGCTTAAAGCTTTTGAAAAACAATTATTGGACTAACTAGCCAAACAAAAGTTATTTAATAAAATTATATATTTTTATTTTATACGAAAACAATAAAAAGAGTATTTTTTAATATTGTTAAAAAACAAGGAAACAGTAAAATATTAAAGAAACAACGGAAATATTCCTATTTGGGGTTTGGGCTTTAAACTATTAAAAAATAAAGTTCGTACGAGCTTATTTCCTTAAAATAAATAGGGTTAACCAATTTTTTTTGTACAGGTTTAATTTTTTTTTGTAATTCTTAATACCCACCTTACCTACAGTATACACTCCACCCCAACATTCTGATCCAAGGGACCTACGATGCGACGGACTTCTCTAGTACCAAATATACAGGGTGGTCTTTAAGTAATGGGTCAAAGTTCAACTGCGACGTTAAAGCTGATTTACCCACACATACTTTTTTGAGGTAAATATGATTTCTAGTAATACACTTCTCCAAGAAATTAACGCACCAGCCTAATTTTTTTCCATAAGCTTCAATACAAAAATGCTTTAAATTAAATGGCCATATCTCTTTTATTAATTAAGGGATCAAGGCAATTAAAAAGATAATGTTAAGGAAAGGTGAAGCTATAACTTTGGCGTAACAGTTATTATTTACTGTTACCAATACATCCTACAGGGTGATTAAAAGTTTTTGGCAAAAGTAACAATTTTTAATCTCTCTGTATGATGTGCTGTTAAAAGAGAATAATTTAATTTGTGATGATAAACCAATCAGAAATAAGTAAGTGTAAAACTTATTCGCAAATAACATTACTACCTTTTAACACCACATCACACAGGGCGATTAAAAATTATTTATTTTTGCCAAAAACTTTTAATCACCCTGTAGAATGTATTATTAACATTAAATAACAATGGTTACGCCAAAGTAATAGCTTTACCGTTTCTTAACATATTCTTTTTTAATTGTCTTGATAATTTTACTATTAAAAGAGTTGTGGCCATTTAAATTAAACCTTTTTCTTATTAAAGCCTATGGAAAAATCGGGCTGGTGAGTTAATTTCTTGGAGAAGTGTATAATATGAAAAATACGACCTTAAAAAATCTTTGTTTTTATCCAAAAATAAGTTTAAAACATTTACATTGTTATTTTGGAAAATACTTTCAGTAAAAGTGACAAAGAAACATTTATTTAAAAGCTGTTTCACTCCAGCAAATCTACTATTCCTAAAGATGAGCTTACCTTTATTGTCGAATAAAGCCCTTTAATTTGGAGCCCGTTTTAAATAAAGTAGGGTTGACTAAATCTATTTTAGGTTCAGTCAAAAATATCTTTATAAATCAAGGAAAGTTTTTGAATTTGTTTGTAAGTCTGCTTTAATTACCAAAATATTTAAAATAAAAATTCTTAAAGGGTTCTTTTATTAACTATTTATTTAATAAAATTTATAACAAATTTATTAAATACTATTTTACAAATATATGTGTTTAAGTTGCTGAACAATAAAAGGGCTAAATTAAATTTTTAATAATTGTAGCAGTATCAAAAGTATGTAATTATCGTCCTGGTTAGAGCAATATCTTTTATTATCTCTCTATATAATCGCAGCACTTACACTTCAGACAACTGATATTTTATTTAATTTTTGCAACTATGAAACATTTTACCTAATTCTTTTCTTTTATTTTTTTACGCTATTTAAAAACTTTTATAATACTTAGTAGAAACATTTAATAAGGGATTAGATATACAACGCATTTATTTAATGCCCCTTCCCCTTTTATTTATTAAAAGGATTAATTAAGGAAATTTAATCTTTGAGATATGAATTGATGCATAAATACTAATTTTTAGAGTGAAATAGACAAACGAAAATCTTAAAATTGCTGCCGGGTGCCATCGTGGGAAAAACATAGATAGAAAGGAGGGAGTTTGGGCACATAATTTCAAAGCTCCTGACGAGTAATTTATAACCCTAAAATTTAAAGTTAATACCTTTACTTACTACAAAATGTTGGTCCTTTAAAAATTAGCCCAATACCTGATTTGGATGGCCATATTTTCGAAAGTAATAAAGTTATATGTATCTAATGTGGTATTTTCTTAATACTCCTTTAAAGATTGATTTGCCACTAGATTCTCTCTTCTATTTAATTTTTTCCGAAAATAACACCCAGCAGATATCTTATAATTTTCTTCTGTTATTTTTACTCTAAAATTTAGTATTTATGCACAGCGCGGGATTTACGCTTCGGTGACCCATAGGCAGAGCATGTGGTGAAGTCCCCCTCAAACATTGTCATGTACAAAAAGGTCCTCACTTCGAAACGACTACCTTTCTTCAAATATTTAAACATTTTTATATACAGTCGCCAAAAAATTTTGAAGAGCAAAAAAATGGTCCCCACTTCTATTCAACGACAAACTTTCTTTCTTTCCTTATTTTTAGTGGTGTGGTAGAGGCCCTTCTGTGGTGGCGATTCCATAGGCAACTGCCTATGTTGCCTATGTTTAAATACGGCACTGTTTAGGCATCAATTTCATGTTCCAAAGTTTTAATTTTTTAATTAATCCGTTCAAAACGGAATGGTGGGGATATTAAAGAAATACACTGTACTATGTATTTAAAGCCATTTATATTCAACAAAAATCAAAAAGGAATAAAACTCCTTATTATTATTATTTAAATTAATATTATTGTTACAAATTTTCAAAAATGTGTTTAGGTTAGAGAATTTTAGAGAGTTAGAATCATTTAATTTAATTTGGTAATTTATTTACTAAAAAATTAATTTTTCCAAGTTCTTTCATCACTTTTAAAGGTTTGCGAAAACGCCCGAATTATCCATTGAGAACTTTATGCCATCCTGTACTATGGAATTGTCGCGATATTTCTCCAAAATTCTAGATTATTCTTTACTCTTCCACCACACTATAAAAGGGAGACCGAAACCTCCGATTGGATTAGTATATTCGACTTTTGTGCTGTAAACTTCGAGACATTGACAATTGAATATTTTGTCGTTGTAACCATAGTTACGTTTTATTGTTAATAAAGGTATAAAAACACGCGTTTTTATACGAGGTGTTACGAAACATTATTAATAAAATGCTATTCCCAAAAACCGTAAATAATATAAAAACATTTTGTGATTATTTTAACTCGTAAAATGTTCTGTTGTAGTATCCTTAAAATCCTATTTAGTACAAAAAGTTAAAGTTTGTTAAAATGTAAATATTTTACTAATAAATTAAAAACATAACAAGTTTTAATATGATCATAGGGTAATATTGTTTATTTTTATTATAAATTTAAAAGCAAATAAATTATCTATTTTTTATCGACCAGGTTAAAATATGTAGTTTGGAAAAATGTTTTGCTTCTTAAATTTGCGGTATGGTATATTTTATAGATAATGGAAACATCTTAATTAATAATTTTATCCAATGGTGTTATTATGTAAACAAAATTAAGCAAGACAACATACAGTTTAGTCAAGTCTGAAACGTTATTCTTACTATATGATTTTGACTAACCTTGTGTATGTTTTAACAGTTAAACTTTAAAACCTGACTGATCATCCTTCACCAGTCTTGTGTTTCATCAATCATTCAAATGTTTTATAATTTATTTGTTATTTAACTGAAATGTCCGTTTATTTTATTTACAATAAATTTATTGTTCTAAAGTAAGTAAACCTGTAAACTTTTAAAACTTTTTTTTCGATTTTTTTTGTTTTATCTTTGGACAAACCACGAAGGCTAAAAGCCTAAATACTAACGTACTGTGGGTGTCTTAAGCGAGGTAAGAGGGAGTTTGTTGACACGGGACTTAAAGACTTGAAGATTTGGGGGAAGGAAAGACCTCCGCGGGCAGCAGGTTCCACAACCTAGAAACTCTAGGGATAAAAGAACGAACAAAGTGGGAAGTTCGGGGCCTTCGGGGCCTATCCAGTTGGACCGTATAGGGATGCATACGCGCGGAACTACGAGTTTCTCTGTTAGGAACCGTAAGTGGAGGAACTAAACTGGACAATTCTTCAGAGCAGAAGCCATGAAAGTACCTATAAAAAGCGATAAATCTCCCACAGCCCGACGATGTGCAAGAGAAGGAAGCCTCTCTGTAAGTGAAGGATCATTAATGAGACGAACAGCTTTTCTCTGAATAGAATCAAGAATGCTTAGGGTTGTGGGGGCGCCATGCCCCAGATATGAGAACAATATTCCAAGGGAGGTCGGATTTGGGACACATACAAAGTGTATAAATTAGAAGGGGAAAAATACTTTTTGGCTCGAAAGAGAAATCCAAGCTTTTTGAAGCTGCCGTGGCTATAGATACAATGTGTTTATGCCAGTTAAGGTTACTTTCAAATGTGACGCCCACAAGATTAAAGGTGTCTTTGCTCTGTAAAACTTGGCCGCTCATAAGTAGAGGATGAGTATTTGATGACTCTTTTCGCGACAAGGAACATGATTGTGTTTTGGATGCATTAAAATGGACGAGATTTTTAGCGCCCCAATCCAATATTAAATTAAGATGTTTAGTGAAGGGATCTCAGAAACCCTTGCAACTACAGAGATGGTTAAATGGGGAAAGAATTGCAGTTTTAGGAGCTTAGTTTTGTTTTTGTTTCTTTAAAAAAACATGGCTTACAAGATATTTTGAAAAAACCGATTTTTTCCATAAATCTTTTTTTCTCTGTAGCTCAGTTAATATTTAAAATAGAAAAAAGTGTAAATAGAAAACTTGCAGATAATCCGATATTAAATGTAGTGATAGGTTTTTGAGCTACGACATAAACTTGCATTTTTTTAAAATGGAAACCATAGTTGGCTATAACAATTTTAAAAAGGCCTTTTTATTAGCTCTTTAACAATGTATAATATATTATAGATACTTTAAATAAGAAATAACGTAGTTTTGGTTAGTGTTTTTTAGTTGGCCACAGAAAAAGTAAACTTGTATTGTTGAAAATTCCTTTTCTTTTTTGACAGCCCTTCCAATAAATATTTTAACTCTCATATCGATACCCGAATTCGCAAATCGGCTAACTCCATTTTAGTTTATAATAAAGGTTAGCTACTTGAACTATTATAAGATCTAAATTAAAAAGAATTTGTATGGTATTTTTACTTAAAATTACTTTAAAAACATTCATCTACGTAACAAATGATAAAAAACTCTATTTTAAATTATTTTATTATGATTTATAAAATATTTTTTTCTCTGCTATAATTTTGTGAATATCAAGTTAGCCAATTTGCGAATTAAAGTATCGATATGCTTGTAAGACTCAGTTCTCGTAATAATAGAGACATTTTGCACCTCTTAAAATAACAGACGTTTTTTGACCTCCTTATGGTTATCGTTATTAAACATAACGATTACGGCAGCAGTTTTAGATAGAGATTTTGCAGCCTCTTTTAAGAAGTATATCTTGCGTCTGCGCTTTCGACAAATAACCTTATTTTTGCCTGTGGTTCACCCATTTTAAAGTTAACGAAAAATCAGTATTTACTTTTATTCTTCATAAGATATAAATTCATATTTAAATATATGCAAACACTTCTGTTGATTTCGTTTTTTAAAGTAGATGCAAACAATACAGGATAAACAAAACACAAAAAGTAAGGTTAGGTTTGGTAGTAGAATAAAAAGCAAGTGTGCCAGATTGTAACATCTAAATTAATTACTGATTTAGAATATCCGTAAAAGTGCAAGTCCGTTTTAATTTCTTAACACTATTAGATTTTTATTACTGCTATAGATTTTTCGCTAATTAGAGCCTAGGTATAAATGATATTTTAATTAATACGGCATTAAAATTTTAACCTTTTAAATACTTGATATTAAAATTTCTACAGTCCGGCAACCACGCAGTTTAACAATAACGATAACGATAACGATAAGCTCTTCGGTATTAATCCGTAATTAAAGGAGTCCGGTATGGTTAATAACGATAACGGATCATGTTTGCGTTACTGCGCAATCTTAGAATAATGTTAACCACAACGGAATTGCAAAATAAGGGGTGCAAAATGTCTCTAATAATTGTTTATGATTTTAACGTGTAAAAGTTGAGTACATAAAGCAAAAAATTTGGTTTTAAAAGATATAGCATTTGTAAAGACAATAAGAGAGGAATTTTGATAATTTTTGAATAGTAATGTTCCACTATTTTTACTTAGTTTAATTTATAGCACTATTTCAATTATTATAGTAATAAATCTAGCAGTTAAATTAATTCCTACTGTTAATTAGTTATTCTTTGTTATTTATTTTAAATAAATAATTTTTTTTTTTAATTTAACAAATGTATAAAAACATTAATGTCTCTTTGGACTTTTAAAAAACTCTAAAAAATAATAACTTAGATATTTTTTAGGGGTAAGTGTCCAAAATTATTTATTTAAAAGTTAGGAAAACGCTCTTTTTTGTTTAATAGATTTAAAACATTTATAGTACTGATGAGATGAAAATAATATAAACTTCAATTGTTTGGGGCAATATGACATAAAAAAATGAATTTAATAATAATTTTGTCCAAAACTAAGTTATTTTTTATTTAAAGTATATCTTGGTATACATCGTTATAAAGCTTATAAAAAGGCCTCTTTAAAAATGTTATAGCCAACTTTAGTTTTTATTTAGAAAAAAGCAACTTTATATCGTAGCTTAAATACGGACTACTATAATAAATATCGGATTTTACCGTTTTATTAAGAAGATAAATATCTACAAGTTATTTACACCTTTTTTACGATTTTAATTAATAACTGAGCTACAGAGAACAAAAGATTTTTGGAAAAAATGGTTTCTTCAAAATATCTAATAAGCCATGATTTTTTGGAAGAAACAAAAAGTAATTAAAAATAAGCTCTAAAAACTGAAATTCTTTCCCCATTTAACTATCCCTGTAGCTGCAGCGGTTAATGAGATCCTTCACTAAACATAGAAAAAAACTTACCCTGTATAAATATACAGAATCAGCCAGTCACAGTCTAATGCGAATACCGGCATGTAAACATGGGTGACTAATAGTGCTTGTTTTGATATTGCATAACTGGATGATAAACCATTAACAATTACCTATACAGAAAATAATTCATTAGTAATTAATCTCCAAAAACAACTAAGTACAAATCTATTAATTTACGAAAAATTTTTAATATAGAATCGAGGTAATTCACTCGATATGACAATGCAAAATGCGTTAACACTAAAGAAAAACCTCATATCACTGGTGTAGATAAGGGGGCGTGGGTAAATGGGATAATTAGGCTCCCCACTCGCTCCCTAGAAAATTAAATTATCATAAATATTGAAAAATATTTTAAACGTTGTTGTTCGAAGATCTGTTTCTTGTTTTTTGGGAGTTCATACACAATAGAACATGTTTTAGTAGAAATAAAGTCAGTTAGTCCGTAATCATGTAAAACAAGGCTAAAAAATACTTTGTCCATTCCATTATAATAGTATTTTATGTAACAAGTGCATAAAGTGATTCTTTTTTAGGAATGGGAGCGTTGACAGCATGAGCCTTTAGGCGAGTATGACAATCCCATAAGTAAAAAAGACACTTTATGCATGTCTTACATACTATATTTTTTTTCGACCGTATAAAAATGTCCCAAATTACTATTTTATACATGTTTTATTAATTTAAACTTGTTAATTTTTATTTTTGCCGCACAACCATTATATTGCAACAAAAAATCATAGCCTCCTAATTTTTCTAAGAGACAATTATCCTCTTCATAATTATGCACTAATGATTTAATTTTAGAAAATTGTATGTTCTTACTTTTTGTAAAAATATTATCTACGAAAACAGTATAAATTCCTTTTTGATTTCTTGGTTAAAATTAATTATGACTAATAATTTTCAATAATTTTCATTAAATTTATTCGCACACTGTCAAATTTTAAAACTAGTGTTTTATGAACAAAAAGAAATAATGACGAAATAAAAGGTTACTTGACCGTTTGGTTCAATTGATGTCGCGTTTACTGTTACATTGCATAAATTGATATTTAAGTTTATTGTAGTAGGCATGGAAACAAAACACTAATTTAGAGTGTGAAAAAAGCTTCGAATGTTAAAAAAGTTACCTTTTTTAACATTTTATGTAGTGTACTAGAATGGAGTACTTTATCTTCATCTTAACGATTAAAAACTGATTTTTTTCAACGGTCGTCGAAAAATATATATTTTTAATTTATTTCAGGTGAAGTAAGCGCGTGATGGCCGGGGAGCCTAATGGCTCATCACAAGAAAGTAACATTACTAGAACCACCCCAGTTTCAATTCTACCTGAACCCACCACTGATCCAAGGGAATATTATAAAACTTACGATGTTATGACCGGAGTGCGCATAGCTGCCACTTTGGGTAGTTTTTTTGGCCTAATGGTTCTCCTTGTTCTATACAAATCAAAATCAAAGGTAAGCAAATAGTATTATAATTATTTAATCTTTTTAATAGTCTAGAATCCGAATAGGAAACGACCTTTACCCAATATTTCTTACCCTTGGTAAATAAATATAATTAAAAAAAAAAACATCCACATAAATAATAGGAACAATTCTAGTATATTATATACCTAGGGTGAGAAGTGAGCTATTATTACGAGACTACTGTGCGAGGTAAACAATTCTATAATTTTAAAGATATTGACAGAAACTTTTGGTAACTTAATTATCAACGAAAAGAATCAAGGAAATTATTGTTAGCAGTAAAAAAATCTATTAGGTACCTCAAGTGAGAAAGCTATTATTTATCTCGCACACTATATCCCTTGCTTGGTAATAATAGTTCACTTCTCACCCTAGGTATATAATCCACTAATAGCCAGAACTTACATAAAATATGTCCATTATTGATCCGATTTTGATAGTAAAAGTATCCTGTTGGTCACTAGTGACACAAATTATCAGAATATACAGATGCGAAAGTGCGGCAAAATACGCTTACTTGTTTCTATGACCTTGAGAAAGAATAAATGGAAAATCTGCACCAATGCATGGATCGTAATATTTTAAATTTGTAAAATGTTAAACTGCACCAAGGCGCTAAGGGGAGATAGACTTTTATAGTAACTAATTATGCAGCTTTTTTTATGTGTTGAAAACGGAACAAAAGAATAATACACTAATTGGGAATTTACAAACTAAAAATTTTACCCATTCTTTGAACGGTAAAATATTGTTAGTAGATATTTAAAAAAGATTAAACTAATGGGGGTTTCGAATGTTTGACAAAAAGCCATTAAAAAAACCTTGCCTAAAAACTACTTATTAAATTAATTAACGGTATTCCGTTTTTTTAGCTTTATTGTGTATTAAAAAGTTTTGTGTAACTGGGGTTTGAAACAGAATAATTAAAAACCGAGTAAAACAAGTTTCTAAAGAAACCCCGACGCAATCTTTAAAGTAATGGAGATGTTGCCTTAGTAATACCCAAACCTTATTAATTTGTTTTTTTTTAATTTGGAAAAATGTATTTTTTTAAATACTGAAAAAACACCTCATTTTTTAAATTTGAAATATAGCCTTTTAAATGGCAGTGCGGCTATAAATAAAAAAATATTTTCCCCTGTTTAGGCTCATACTGATTAATATCAATAACTTTAGTAACAAATCTAAGTAATTTGTAAAAGCTTTGTATTTATGTTAAATAGTCTTAAAATAATAGTGGTCCTTGGAGAATCAAAAAGTGATCCGCTCCCGGTGATGGGGAAACAGAATAAATATACACATTTATATCCCATTTTAAACGGTAAAAAATTTAACAAGACACTATACTAACACTTTAATAATAAAAGCATAAAAGTTCACAAACAACTAAACACAATTAACTAACTTATGCTCACGTTCTTTACCAACAAAAGTATGGGGGAACTGACACCCAGATGAGCATTAGGTCACGTACTAAATCGTGGGGTGTATATCCACCACGCAGTGGGAGGGATGATAGTGGTGAAAGATTTCAACGAACACGCTTAGTTTCGCATCTGGGTATTCTGATAATTTGTGCTAGTGAGCTTAGATGTATTTTAGCTCACTGGTGACGTAAACAGACCCGTAGTAACGGTTACAACCACAACTTGCTTTACAAAAATACAAAATTTCGTTGCTTGTGTTGACAATGACAAGTAACAAATAATGGATGACGTTTTCCTATAATTTTTGGCTTTTATTAAAAACCATTTCTACAAAAGTGTTGGATATAATTTTGTATTCGATGTGTGAGCTATTACATATAAGTCACTTAAGATAGTTATCTTTCTCGCCCTTTGGGCTCGAGGGTTAAACTTGTCCTGCGAGAATTATATGTGATACAACTCACTTATCTAATAAATAAGAGGGTGTCCATAAATAAAGTGAGGCGTTTTTTTCCACTTTTGGTCCCTTGGTGGGATTTGGTGAGATTTGCTTACCATTTCTCAAACCAGAAATTATTTTGTCGGCAAAATAGGTTTAAAGAGCAAAAAAAGGCCCTTGATCCATAAAGTGACAATGCATCACGAGATACATTGTCCTGGAGGGACCTCTAACGTCTCTCTCGTTAACTTTTCCCTATTTCTATAGCGAAAGAAAAATTATACGTGATATTTAAAGCCATTTTTGTTGTTAATACGGTTTAAAACATTTTAAAAACATTACATTTTCTTGCTAAACAGTGACGTCATATACGTCACGTATTTAATTGTGTTTGAATACATCTCGGACAATGGTTTAAAAACAATAAAGATATCCGGTCATTTTTGTAAACTTTTAACATGAATGTAAATTAAGTGAAAAGTGTTTATATCCGGTGTAAACTAAAGTACATATTAACCCTAAAAAATAAAAATCATAATCATAACCTTAAAACTTATTGGGCTGTGACGCAACGGTTTAAAAACCTACATTTTCTTGATTCTAATATTTAAATTGTCATTTTCGAATACGGTTTGAACAACTCCCACGAATGCGTTTAGCAAAAAAATTTGACTTTGGTGAGACTTAAATCGACCCCCTCCTCCCCAAATGCCTCACGTAATTTAAGGACGCCCCCTAACTATTTTGATAATGATGAACATCGCAACATTTTAACTTTTTTAATCTTCAGTTTCGTGTTAAGATCAGGGGCGTAGTTAACGCCGTATCAGCCGTATCAATGATACGGGGCCCCCGGGTTATAGAGGCCCCCAAACGTATGTAAGCAAAAATTAGGTGCTGGAAAACTGTCGCCAAAATTGAGAAATTGGGGCCTTTTTTTGTAAGTCTTCAAAAATTTTTGATAGGAACGAAAAAAGCAATGCTGAAATAAGAAAAACAATGTTCTTTGGAAAGTGAAGATCTTCTTTTGGTCTTAAAACATTTTTTTGGGGCCCTCTATCTCGTTGTAATACGGGGCCTCTCCTAGGCACGCTATGCCACTGGTTAGGATTGATACTAAATTAGGGTTATTAAATTTTTATAATTTTTATTCTTATTCTCCTTATAAATGTTTTAAAAAAACTTTTTGCTTTTAAGCTGTACTCTAAACTACCAACATTAATTATTTTCATTAAAGTTTTATTTTACGGGTACTATTCGCGTGTAAACATTAATTAAAATGTAAACATCCTCTGACTAAAATCAGGTTACGTTAATAACAAAATTTCTCCCAACTTTTGCGTTCGTATTTTGTGTTTGTCAAATATTTTACAGCACATTTAGTCGAGTGAAAACTGAAATTGGATAGGAAGATCTGAACCTGACCTTGCGATAAAATAAAAGTTTTGACTGATTTGATGATTTATTTGCAGGAAATTCGATCATAAAATGCACAAATTCAATATTAAATGAATTTTTTTGAAGGTAATATAATTTGTTGGTATAAACATGTAATTTGTTTGTATGAACAAAACAAAATTTAATTAGGGATAAATTGGGAAACATACAGGGTGTTCAACCGGAAACAGCTGCGATTGATTTCTCGAAAAGTAGGATTTGAAAAATTTTAAAAATTTGGTGTCATTATACAGTCAGGGGGGATAAGATCGTTTAATAGGTAAGGTTGCCTCGTAAGCCTTGCAACATGGCGGACCATACGTCACATATGTATTTTGCTCATTATTTAATGAAGTTTTTAAGTTTTTAACAGTGTAGTTTGTGTTTTTTGTCAATATTAAAGAAATACTTTTAAATACTGTTAATTCCAGTTGTTACCGTAACTTCTGTATTTCCTATTAATAAATTATTGATTATTCTAGCTGATTTTTAAATATTGTATATCGCGCTCTTTCGCCCTCATAGCATTATCCGTCTAGACATCCTTGTTTGCTATGTTGGCGCCAATAAGGAACCAGCAGTGCGGTACATATGTGACGTAATGGGGCAACCTTACCTATTAAATGATCTTGAGTGGGGGACATACAATTAAAATATTCTGATAGTTCTACCACTTCCTGTTATGCCGGAAGTTAATGTCAACTTTCTTATTTCCCAGCAAATGTACATTTTTCATATTGGCATTGATGGTAAAGCATTGGCAATTGGTGGCAATATTATGCCAACATCTTATACGCATAAAAAAGTCAACCCTAAATAAACACTTAATTGCCAATAAATTTTACATGCAGGCGAATTGCCGGCAAGCATACAAAAATGGCAACATACGAATCCTGATTAAATAAAGCACGCGTTTTTGTTGCAGGCAAATAAATATTGGATTTTTGAAGGCAAACCTTCAACGCATATTCATACTTTTTAAACCATATTATTAACATTGGTATTTAACTAACATTAAAGCAATTTTTTTGATCTGCTTTATTTATAATGGCAGCTAAACAACATTATTTTATGTTTTTTTACATAATTTAAAGGAAATGGCCTTTTCATAATATTTTATTGTTAAAAATCATGCAAATAAAAATTAGGTCAAACAAAATATTTATTATGTATTTTGGAGCGAATAAAAATAAAATGATGGTAACATTAGCTACGTTAATTTCGACCGAAGGTGACCGCTTTGTGCATTTGTTTTCTACGTAGTTTTCTAGCTTTTTAGTTTCTTTTTTAAAGAAAAGAGTTTTTAATAGACATAATTAAATGTATTCATTACCTAATAAGTGTGTGTTGTGTGATTAATTGGTGTTGGCTAGTCGAGAAGGCAAGATATTCAAGTAGACTGTTAGGAGCTGTAAACATTTTGTTTAAAACTTTATTAAAAGTTTTAAAGACGTGTTAATAAAAAATCTTATATATATTTAATAGTTATTTTGACATACCAATAGATGGCGTAATGGACAATTAACTACTACGTTTCTGCAATATCTTCGCTTTTATCGTCTAAACCGTACCCATTAAACAAAAATAATTCGAGAGCGGTTGCGGTAGGTGATCTCACTTAGCTTTGAAAGAAATATCTTCGACTAGTGTAAAAATCTGCATCTCCAAGTTGAACAGTGTTCCGAGAGATGGTACTTTGCATTGCAAGGAAATTGCATGCAGTAAGGAGTTTTTTCCTATTTTAATTTTCAAATAAAATATCGCATTATTTTAGCTTTTAAAAAAAGTATATGCGACAATTTTCGTCAATAAGACGTCAGCTTGCTGCTTGGGAGTATCTGCATTTGCTCACTTTCGTGTCTTTTGTTATCTTTTTGCCAATAACTTATTAATGATGGATGCCATCATCTTAAACGCATTTTTTTGCCAATAACTTATTAATGACGGATGCCATCACTTTATCTGCAACACGTGGCCTAATAACGGCCAATTGCCCACTTTCGCGTCTTTTTGATACCTTTTTGCCAATGCCTTGCCATTAAAGAGTGTTGGCAATGCCAGTAAATTAAATGTACAACGCTGGCAAAAAATGTTAAATGGGTTTAAATTGAACACCCTATATATTATTAATTTTTTAGATTCTGCGTAAAATTCTAAACAAAATTTACGTATAGTCTGCTGTGTTCTATACGTCCAACCTTTTTGACTTATTTTAGGTTTTATTTAAAAAATGATGTTTGCAAGCCATTAGATAACCATCAATTTTTTTCTTCTCGTACAGAAAGAACTTCTTTGGTAGACTGTATTAAATTTTTCACAATTAATAAATAATACAGATTGGTCAAAAACAATCGTTAAAAACTTTAACGACAAAAACCTTAAATGTCAATTTTTTCAAATGAAACCCCCATCTTTTTTATTTATGCTATTAGGCATCAAAAATAAGGGTAAGTTTGTATAAGGATGTCTATTACAAAAATAAAGTTTTCGAAATATTAACTATTTAGTATTATTCTATTCTACCAATGCTTTAAAGTACGGCTTAGTTTGGCTTCTACTTGGCCCTGACCCCGAAATGCGGGCCATAGCTAACTACACCGTACGTACCCGCACTTTTATAACAGAAAAATATTAAATTGTTAATATTTTGAAAACCATACATTTTTGGAATAGCCATCTTTTACAAACTTACCCTTATTTTTGATGCTTAGTAGCATAAAGTAAAAAAGATGGGGATTTTCATTTAAAAAAATGACTTTTAAGGTTGGTCGTTATAATTTTTAATGATTTCTGTATTTATAAATTGTGTCTACTAAAGAAGTTCTTTCTTTACGAGAAACCCAACATCAATTTATATAAGAGGCTTTTGTTTAGAAAAATTATAGTCGAATATAATATATAATAATATAAAATATAACTCAAAAACAGTTGGACTAAAACTGTTAAAATATTTTTGTTGTATGTCTCCCAATGAATTTAGAATGTTACCAAAGTTTTAAAATTCTCCAAAGCCTACTTTTAAAAAATCGATCGCAGCAGTTCCCGGTGGGACACCCTGTTTGTTTCTTTAAGCTAATAATTAGAGAGTAACAGCAAAACCCTAAAAATACCTGTATATCTTTAACAAAATGAGTGTTAAATATTTTTAATCAGAGTATTCTTTTTTAGTACTTCACATTTATTTATACAGAGTATTTCCCGTTTGCGACAAAAAAATTAAGGGATTTTTTAAAAAGCTAATTTTATTAAAATGTAAACATAGGTCCAAAAATGCATCGTTTCCAAGATAGAGGGTATTAAACGTTTAAATCCATCTTACTTAGTTTTTTTTTGCGGGAGTAAGGGCATTGTGGGAACCCCTGGTATAAGGTAATATTTTAGATTTCACAGCCCACTAAGAAAAATTATTTTTTAAAGCAGACATAATAGCCGTACTTGTTTTTCTTTCTCTGAAGCCTTCCTAAAAATAAACACCATGTTATAAACATTATCTGTTTTTAGACTGAAAAAGCACTGGAAGATCCAAACTTCACAGCAGCGGCAGTAGCGGAAGTTGAGGAAGAAGAACGACAAATTCAATTAGCTTTAGAAGTGACAGCGTATCAACAGTTAAATCCAAGAAGACAAAGTCGAAAGTCTTTGGATATATCTAGTGGATCGCATGGTCGTAGAGCCTCAACAAGATTTTCGTCCGTTGGAGGTTAGTATAGGGTCTTTCAATAAGAGTGATAGTATTTCAAATAGATCAAGCTTTTACCAAGTTAATGCTGGAGTGCCTCAGGGCTCAGTTCTGGCACCAACATTATTTCTTCTTCATATTAACGACCTTCTCTCGTCCACAACTAATTCCATTCAAAGTTTCGCCGACGATAGTACCCTTCACTCCAGTTTTCAGGTTCCTAAACCCACCACTAAACCTGATTTGGAAAACAAACGCAGAGCGATGCAGATATCTCTTTCGCAGGATCTTAATTTAATATTGGATTGGGGCGCCAAAAATCTCGTCTACTTTAATGCATCCAAAACACAATCATGTTCCTTGTCGCAAAAAGAGTCATCAAATACTCATCCTCTACTAATGAGCGGCCAAGCAAAGACACCTTCAATCTTGTGGGCGTCACATTTGAAAGTAACCTTAAATGGCATAAACACATTGTATTTATAGCCACGGCAGCTTCAAAAAGCTTGGATTTCTTTTTCGAGACAAAAAGTATTTTTCCACTTCTAATTTATACACTTTATATGTGTCCCAAATCCGACCTCCCTTGGAGTATTGTTCTCATATCTGGGGCATGGCTTCCCCCACAACCCTAAACATTCTGGATTCTATTCAAAAAGATCTATTCGTCTCATTCATGATCCTTCCCTTACAGAAAGGCTTCCTCTCTTGCCCATCGTCGGGCTGTGGGGGATCTATAGCTTTTCTATAGGTACTTCCATGGCTTCTGCTCTAAAGAATTGTCCAGTATAGTTCCTCAACTCACGGTTCCCAACAGAGAAACTCGTGGTTCCGCGCGTATGCATCCCTATACGGTCCAACTGGACAGACCTTGAACTTCCCACTTTGTTCGTTCTTTTATCCCTAGAGTTTCTAGAATGTGGGACCTGCTGCCCGCGGAGGTCTTTCCTTCCCCCAAATCTTCAAGTATTTAAGTCCCGTGTCAACAAACTTCCTCTTACCTCGCTTAAGACACCCACGATACGTTAGTATTTAGGCTTTTAGTCTTCGTGATTTGTCCAAAAATAAAAAAAAAGAAAAAAAAAAAAAAGAGAACCAATGATGTCAACCCAATTTTTGAGTGAATAAACAATGAGTGGCCACGCGTGAGCTACCACTTTGGTAATATTTTTTGATTACTTCCTACCGATCGAGAGGAGTCAGACTCTGCATCATACACCTAATACAAATTAAAAATATATGGATTAGAAACAGAGAAATCTCTATATCTTATTGGATAAGAATAAATATTTTTTTTCTTAATGATGTTAGGTTTGATAATTTTTATTTTGTCCTTCAGTTTGCCAACCATCTCTTAATAGAAATAAAATGCTTCCCACCCCGATGTGTAGTATACTGAATACTATAATTGATATTTTTTTAAACTAACTTTGTGGCGTAGATAATATTTTCAAATGATTATATCTAAAAACTGCGACATGGGACCCACACCAAATAGTGACCAGATGCTAGTGGCCTTAAGAGGAACACTTTAGAAAAGAAAGTTTTAATTTTGGAATTTGCAAAGAAAAGTTAATTTTTTGTAGAACCCCTCCTGCCACTAGCATCTGGTATATATTTGGTGTGTGTCCCATATCCCTATCAAAATTTTTAGATATAGTTTTTTCAAATTATTATCTACGCCAATGATTGCATTTACCATTATTTAGCCCCTAACAAGAACAATTGGTGTGATTATCAACATGACAAAAAATACGCGTTAGAGCTTCTTGTCTTTGTGTTTCCTTTTTTGTATCAATTTTAGGCGTTCAACCAATTATAACCGCGGTAATAATTGGTGACAACTTTGACGTATAATACATTGTTTAAACGTCAACACAACCGTTTGGTGAATACCGTTTTAAAATTGGTTCTTCGTCTAAAATTGATGATAGTTAAAATGGATTACTTTTGAAATAACCGCTTATTTAAATTTCCTAAATAAGCATTTTTAATCAAGTTTTCAAATTGTGGGATTTTTTTTAGGATATAGTAGTTTATTGGAGGCACCTTTAAGAGCAAGTCCACGATTACCTTCTTTTATTGACGAAGATTCTCCGCCCGACGATGGAGCGTCATTGTATGAAGATGTATATTATAATAGGTATGAAAAAAGAAAAAAATATAATTCTTAAAAAAATATAAATTTTCCTCATTATTTTTTTCTATCTTAAATCTGTTACCAACTTTTTCTATATTTTTAAATTCTTATAAGGTGGCCGACAAAAAGGTAATTACATATAGAAATAACTTAACATTACATAAATTAGCACTTTAATAGCAATAATTGTTTAAGTTATTATGCCAACTACCCTCCCTTTTAACTTTATAACTTGAATTAACTATTTATATTAATTTTTAGGCTACCAGGATGTTGCAAAAAAATTATTTGTTTTAAGAATAAAAGATTTTTAGTTGTCAACTTTTTGACGATAACTGTATAATTAAAAAGGAATGAAACACAGTATAAATTTAGATTGATTGTTTTTTGTGATAATAAAGTTAAATAGCTTATTGTTTTTACTTTTAATTAAATAATACAGAAATTCTAACAAAAAAGTAGGCCACAATTTTTTTTTATTTAATTATTTATTTAGCTTTTTTTTACACTATTACCAACCATTTCTTTAAGTGTACCTTAGTTGCTCATTAAATGACATGCCCTCGGTGGTATATTCATTGCCTTAATATTAGCTTAACTATGACTGTTACGATCAAATTATTGTACATACACTGAAAATTATTGGGATTGTAATTTAATTAAACTTCGATATATAGCCAATAACTAAAGTACCTATTGATATTAGTGGCTCATTTAATTAAATATGCCATGCACTCTACTTTGACATTTATTGCCATATTGGTCGGTATACTGTTTTTATTATTTTATTAAACTTGTATAAAAAGCTTTTATTATTAATTTACAGGGTATTCGTAAACTGTGGTGCAAAACTGCTATGGTAAAATTATTTCATCAAAAAAGTTAGTTAGAATAGATTTTTAGTAAGACAGTGGCGCCTCGAGCGGTGGCTGAAAGTATATTTTTAACCAAAAAAGGCACGCCACTGGCTGTGAAAGTATGTGTACAATTATTGTACTTTTTAAATTAAACAAATAAAAATACAGCTTTTATGTCTTTTAAATGTTTTCCGTATCTTGTTTAGTTAAAAAATAAATAAAATAAAATCCACTGAACTACATACTGCTGGTACAGATTTTATAATTTCTTGGTTAATAAGTATTGTATACATAATCTTTTTCGTAAATAGGTGTTTTTTAAATGTTAAAATTGTTTAAAAAGTTTAACAACCCGTATCTTGAAGAAGGAAAAAATATGCGGACTCATGCTTATAAGTTTGTGTGTCAAAGTTTATAACGTTTTCTCTTATGTAGAGGAGAAGGTTCTACCATTGCAGTTGGGCCACACTTTACGAATACCCTGTATGTAAGCTGGTCCAGGGTTGTGAAGACTAACATTCGATTGTGGACTTTAGATTTGGAAGTAATACCTTCCCAATGACAACATGAGGAAGAACCAAAATACAACCTGCAAAAGTGTAACATAGATATAGTAAACAAGTAAACCATAAAATGATAGAATTTATAAAGGAACAAGTAGCGCTGATAAAGAAAAAAAGATAGTTATATAGACACATAAAACAAAACGATCTCAATGTAGAGTTAAAAGGGAAATTTAATAAATGAAATAAAAAAGTGCATATACTTATTAGTGTTTATAAACAAGATAAGTGGAATAAAAGTTGTGACAGCATAAATAGAAGAAGAGGAAAAAATTACTGGACCGAGATAAAAAAACTAACAAAATATAAGACATCAACAGTACCAACACGACAATAAGAGAACATGTTTTTTGACAACGATAAGGAAAAAGCTAATATTTTTTGTACATATTTCGAAAATCAAATGATAAAAAAAATACTTAAAAAGTATTCCAGCAAACACCTTATTTTTAAGATAAAAGATAGTTTATTTCGATCTATTAAGTACTTTTTATTTATTTAATATTTTAAAAAATACGCAGAAACAAACAAAAAGCATGTAATAGATTTATTTAAAGAAACTGAAATAGAAACTTAAAAAAAATAGATTAAATAAAAAAAAATTGGACCAAAATAATTAAAATTTCTGCTAAAGCCTTCGGGCCTATTTACTTAATTCAAAAAATGTAATATTTGCTTCCTTTATTTATGATAATCCTTTATTGAGATATCAGAGAATAATTGCAAGTCGCCTTATTAAGCTCGGGAATTATTAATACCGGCCTTATTTAAATAGTGCTTGTACCCATAATTCTAGAGTTATTGCAAATTATGTTGACAGTACCATTAACCTAAAAAAGGGAGCAAACTTTTGGTATTTTTTCTTTATTTTTTTGTGTAGTAAGGGTTTTTATAACACAATCACAGAAATACATTTGAAAAAGTAAGGTTTTAAGTACTTTTACTTCTAAAAACTTTTCCATTTTGTGATCGGCAGCCGTTAATAAGGCACGACCTTAAACCGACATAAATAAAGCCGGGCACTATACTTATTAAGGGAGTCCTTATCCTACCATGCATCTGCGCAAGCCCAGATACAAAAAATAAGGCCGGTATTATTAGGGCCTGGCCTTATTTCACTGTGCAATAATTCTCTAATATCACGCCTACAGTAATATATGTTTTAATTTTTTTCTTTCAAAAATGGAGGAAATATATATTTTTTTTGATAAAAAAACTTTAAATTGTGTGTCTAAAGACTGGACTCCCCTTCTAACTACTAATTATTCTGATATTGTTTCATGAAAATTTATTGACTTCAGATAAGACACCATAAGCCAAATTGTAGAGAAGAAATGACAGATCTAAATGTGAAACTGACAGTTGGGCGCCCTTTTGAAAAAAAAATAATTATATATGGAAAGGTGAGTCTGGTGGCACATAAAGCTCCTTAGACTACTTACCTTATATTTAAAAGAACCTAAAGAAAAAAAAACACATTAAGCATATTTTACTTTAGGTATTAGTTTCGGAAATATGGTTATACGGGTAATAAGTACCTACTGCTATTTTGTAGAAGGTACAGGTATTGACTTTATATTCTAGGGCTTATAAATTACTCGTCAGGAGCTGTAAAATAATGTGCCATTACCCCCCTTTCCTTTTTGTTTTAAATTTCGCCCTTTGATATTTACATATATCCGTAAGTTCTTGCCTACAATTAGGTTTATATTGTCTTACTCGTCCTTAAATTTTATTAAAAAAATACTATACAACTTAGAAGTTAGGAGCAAAATCCTTACTTTAGACATGCACTGTATGATGGGAATAAAATATTTAAAATTTTGAAACTTAAATATCCATTTTATCTTGGCTTCAAAACAAAAAAATATATTTATAACAATATTTCGTTTAGTTGCTTCTAACTCATATAAGTTTTAAAAGCCTACTTACTTAGATTTTATTTTACTATAGCCTTTTAGCATGTAAAATTTTCCATAATACATTTTTAGTGATGCTTCTTAAATGTTTCAAAAAATTTCAGCCATTTGGATGTTCCACGACGACCGAGCAATATTACTTGCTCATCATCGGGCAGCTCATACTTAGAACGTCGTGACTCCGCCGTAACTTTGGGGCTTCCAGTCTTACCAGCGCACAAGTACAAGTCTTCAAGACGACAATCGTCCCCTGTTCCAGAAATTTACGATTTTTACTATCCCATTGATATTCGTGTAACGCAACCTACACCTGGAGGATCTCCTTGTGGGAGTGATAGAGCGTTGTACGAAAGAGTGGTGCAACAGCCGAATTTAAAGCCACGATTGGCACCATTAGCTTCTATAAGTAGTTGTAATAGTTCATTAGGTACGTAGTTTTGAGAATAAATAACAAATATTTTACTCGTTTGAACCTTTATCATATCATATCATATCATATCATATCATATCATATCATATCATATCATATCATATTATATCATATTATATCATATCATCAAAGTCGCGGGAAATGCACAAGAGTCTGCTTAAAGGTTATATTAATATTAATTACATAATATTCGTTACATAATTTCTATTGATCCAGTATCTTTATTATTCTCTATTTTTGTTTTAACAGGTACAGAATATCCAGATTGTGAAGGATTCTCCTACGCAGGTGATACGTATCCAGAAGAAGAAGATGAAAACACTGAAAATGGGGTGGATCCATTTGATACAGACAGTGACGTAAATAGTGATGAAGGTGCATGTTATGATAAAAGAACTACAGTGTGCGTTATGTCAAGTGAAACGTCGCCGACAATTAGTAATGGTAGTAAAAGGTAATAAGAATATCGTTGGGATATATTTTTTTTGTTAACATACTGTGGAATTATGTGATAAAATAAAAATAGTAGGTTGACATAATTGTCAAAATTCATGTTAATAACATTTAAATATAATTAATATCGACCAATACTGTAAATATTTTAATGGGCTGGATTAAAGCCGTGAACACATTGTTCTGAATGTGTCGTGTCCTGTCATGATACCACAGTTCACAAAAATCAGACACTTCATTTCTTATGTTATGCTACACTTCGTATCTTTTCATGACTTGGCAAGTCGCTGTAGAATGGGAGCTGTTTAGATTTTCATCAGCCATGAGAGGCAAAACGTTTTTGGTTATATGTAAGCATTTAAAATATTTTTTAGATATCCCAAAGTTAATATGAAAGCGATTTTAATCTTTGAAAAGTGTTTTTTACTATGATATTCAATACACGTGTCCCCATTTTCATTTATGATTTTTTTTATTATTTTCCTTTTTTTCTTGGCTAAAGACAAGCAACAGCTTTCTGAATTTCTTCTTTTAGATCATCTGACAAGGTGGAAGTCATGGATGGAATCATGAAATGACTGAGATACAAACAAAGAAGACACTGACTGTCAAATTTTATTGAAAACCAATACCATCCTATCAAAATGCAACAGATAATTGTGTTTACGATACATCAAAGACAAACATCACGACACACACCATACAACAATATGTTTCTGGTTTAAGCCACGAACAATATGTTATGACGTGTCGTGTCGTGATAAGTGGTGACGTTTTGTGCCGTGGAGTATAGTAAACATATTTCTCTGATACACTAGACTAAGATAGATATTGGTATTAAATACAATTTTAAAGTCAGTCTATAAAAATAAATTGATAAATGTGCTGAAGCCGTTGTTTATTGTACTTAATCAAAGAAAATGAAAAAAAATGGATATACAAAATAAATAACAATGGAGCAACAATTGAATCTCATACGCTAAAGAAAGCCTTCTTTTCAAAGATAATATAGCTATCATATCTACTTTTGAATGTCTAGGAAATTTTAAAGCCTAACATAAAAAAATTAGAAGAAAGATTAGAAACATTTTACATTACTAAACGATCGTATTCTAAAGCAATATGACACATCACGAAGTATGGTGAACTTGTATAGGACATGACACGAAATGATACGTCAGATTCCGGCTTTGTAGTATGTTATATACAGGGTGTTACTTAATGGTATGTCATAATTTGAAGGAGGCATTCCTGGACCGATTTTAAGTCGAAAAGTTCATATAAACGTGGGCCCTAAAATGCTTAGTTATTAAGATACAGGGTGTTAAAGTTTTATTTTATTTTCACTTTTTAATAAATTTTTCAAAGACGGTTTGAGATATTGAACTGAATTTTGGCACAGGATATTATGGCATAAAAACACACTTTTCAGATGTTCATTTAATTTTTTTGCAACCAGTGGCGTAGCTATGACGAATTTTTAAAACAATTTTACAAAAAAATACTACGCCATTGACTTGGGAAAAAATTATGGTTTTATAATAATTATCAATCAATTATAAACAAAAAATCCCTCTTTCATTTTTGCCGTAAAACTTACCGTTTGGGAGAAATCGTTAATTAAAAAAATGTCTTATGTACCCAAATTGCATCTTGAAAAATTATTATTGAAATAAATCAAGTTAGCTTTGCTCGTTGCCAGCGATTGTTGTTTTGTTGTTGTAAACATTATGACACTGACGTTAATGATTATTCTTGATTGTGTTAAACTTTTATTTTATTTTCAATTTTAATTACATTTATTTTTCTTACAAATTAGTGAACAAAAAGCAATAACAATTAAATACAATACATACATAATTTACAAAAAATGTTGGAAATGACCACCTCCCGCACTCTATGCAGGCTTCTGCTCTTCTTCTCATTGAATTACGAACCTTTTCAAAAATTCCAGGCGTGTTTCGTATCTCCCATATTGTCTTGTAGCAGATGTTTAATGCCATACCTATTTTTCGCGTACTTGTGGTTGGATCCTCTTCGACTGCATGCAGGACAGCCTCCTCAACTGCCGGTGTTCTAACTGTACGGGGCCTTCCCTCGGAAATATTAGCTTTAAAACTGCCAGATTCAGCCAGACGACGATGAATGTTTATAAATATTCGTCTATCTGGAAGAGCGCGATTAGGATACCTTTCTTGATACAAACGCCGCGCCTCCATAGCATTACCATTAGCTAGACCATAAAGGAAATGCATTTGTGTCATCTCCAAATTAGAATAATTTACCATTTTTTTAACTAGCAAAATGCACGTTTTAAGATCAAAGGAAAAATAAATACAAACTGTCAAGAATGATAATTAACGTCAGTGTCATAATGTTTACAACAACAAAACAACAATCGCTGGCAACGAGCAAAGCTAACTTGATTTATTTCAATAATAATTTTTCAAGATGCAATTTGGGTACATAAGACATTTATTTAATTAACGATTTCTCCCAAACGGTAAGTTTTACGGCAAAAATGAAAGAGGGATTTTTTGTTTATAATTGATTGATAATTATTATAAAACCATAATTTTTTTCCCAAGTCAATGGCGTAGTATTTTTTTTGTAAAATTATTTTAAAAATTCGTCATAGCTACGCCACTGGTTGCAAAAAAATTAAACAAACATCTGAAAAGTGTGTTTTTATGCCATAATATCCTGTGCCAAAATTCAGTTCAATATCTCAAACCGTCTTTGAAAAATTTATTAAAAAGTGAAAATAAAATAAAACTTTAACACCCTGTATCTTAATAACTAAGCATTTTAGGGCCCACGTTTATATGAACTTTTCGACTTAAAATCGGTCCAGGAATGCCTCCTTCAAATTATGACATACCATTAAGTAACACCCTGTATTGTTAAATATGTATTTTTTAAATATTTTCTATTTTTTTCCAGACAATTAATTGATCTACCACCAATGTGCAGTAGTAATAAAACTGATTTAGCGCAGTATAGTAGAACATCAAAGTCGTCATCAACATTATTTGAGGCCAGCCGACTTCCACAAATTTCTGTGACTGATGTCCATAGGTTGTCTTCGTCAAGTAGTAAAATAGATAAAAAATGTTCTTGGGCACAAGAGACATTGTTTTAAAAATTGTGTTATTTTCTATCCATTTTTTTTGTTGCTATTGGAAATGCTTTAAAGTCCTGTATTTTTGATGTTAGAAATACTTTGGGTCACTATTTTTTGCATTATAGGAAAGTTTTCTATTTTTAAAAAAACTTATACATAAAGTCATACACCTTTTAACAAACAGGTCAATTGTTTAACCAGTGTTGGTGAAATTAATAAGCCATCTAAGAAAAATAGAAATTTTTGGTATACATACATACTTATACTTAGGGCAGTTTATATTGAGAAAGTAACCATGGTTACTGAGTTTTTAAACCAGTAAAATACATTTTTTTATTGTGGTAACTACGGTTACTGACTTTTAAACCAATGTAATGCATTATTTATGGAGGTGTTTTTCTTAATTTAAAATGCCCAAAATATAGGTGTTTATTTAAATAAAAACTTGATTAGAAATTTTGTAAAAAATATTTTGTAACAAATGACAGTATTAATTAGGTTAAGTATATTTTTTGTTTAGTTATTGCAAAAAATCAAACGAACATTTATTTAGTTATTTTAATATAAAGTAGGTATTCTTTTAAATAACCTAAGATAAACTGCTGTTTTTTTCTTTGACATGATTCGGATCTCTTAAGAAAACGACAATTTTCCATTACTATTTTTAAACAAAATGTCAAAAATGGCATCTTAGCTGTATTTAGACAGTTTTAAAATCTAAAACTATTTGTAAAACGGGTAATTAAGTTAAATAACATAATTGGCATCTGTAACAGAAAACGACAACGTTGCTATGGTATATTCGTAAATACAGGGTAGGATAAAATTTAAGATTTCTTTTTACATTTTTAAAGCGTAAAATAGCTAAGCTTACATTGGTTATTATTATTTACTATATTACTAAAGCTAGTAAATGAATTGCAAAAAACATCTTATTTTAGTTTTTAGAAAAGGCAATTGGTTGATGTCCCAGAAGTTGATACAATTGAAAGCTTTAAATGGGTTAAAATCGTCAAAAGTATAATATTCGTACAAACTGAATAAAATTTAATGCTTCAGAAATGTGTTTTTTTCTAATACTATCAGACATATCAAAAAACTATTGCGTCGAAAAACGTATTGACTTTTTTAAATTAAAATACTTTGGATTTAAAAAAAAATTCTCTAAGTAAATTGGAATATTGAGACACAAGAAAGTCACCTTCTTTATTAACCTGAGGGGTACAAAGCCACAAAATAGAGTGACCATCGTGTTTTCAAGTATGGTAAAAAGCATTTTTTAAATTGAACATCCTGTATATTTTATCACCATCTTTTAAAAGCTTAAAAATAACCTCATGCGATGTATCCAGTTTTTTAATAATTTCGAAAATATCGCCATCGTCATAAGTTTAATGATAAAAAGAATGTTTTAAATGAAACACCCCCTATATTGTATTATCATTAAAATATTTTGTACATAACTTAAGGAAAACACCACATTTTATATGTCTACCTTTTTGAGGCTTGGAAACATCTACTATCCTAAATCCTAAGTATAGGCGGTCATATCAACTTTCCGAGGGGGGCCACAGGGCCGGCTCGAGGAAAAGTTCCCTACAAGGAAATAACATTTTAAAGGAGGTTCTAAATTTTTGAAGGGCAAAAAAAAGGTCCTCAATTCTTTTTATTGTTTTCTTTAAAAAAATGGTTGTTAAGGATGTGGCATGAAAGGGGCAATGGCTCCCCCTTATGACCGCCCCTGATCCTAAGAAACTGTAAATAATATGGAATTTCGTAGGTCGGTTTGGTAATTTAATAAATAATTGAAGGATTTTTATTGGCTTTAACACATAAACTTGCAGCATATGGAACAATAATTCACAAAGCATTTTCCGTTCTTCTAGAAATTAACAAAAGCCAATTTTTTTTTCTTAAAAACTATAGGAATTATTGCGAAGAATAATGGGTTTAGCTTAGATACCATAAATTTGTTAATTAGTGAAAAACAAAAACAAATAGCCATAACTCATATCTACTCATATACAAAACCCAATAATACCCTAACATACCATACCCTAACATATTTTGGACCAGTTTCAGATAGAATTTGACAGATATCGCAAAGCTGACATCAAAGTTTTCATCAATTTCAATCAAATTACCTACATACATACAGGGTGTCTAGTAACTCAACCGACAAACTTAACCAAACGATTCTACAACAAAAAATAAGAAAAAACTTCATATAAACATATGTCCTAAACGTCTTAGTTTTTGAACTACGGGGTGTTAAAGATTAATAAAAAAGTTTCTGTATAAATATTTAACACACCGCAGTTCAAAAACTAAGAAGGTTTTTTTTTAATTTTCTGTTTTTAGAATCGTCCCGTAAAGTTTGTCGGTTGAGTAACTGGACACCCTGTATGTATGTAGGGAATTTGATTAAAATTTATGAAAACTTTGATGTCTATTGGTGCCTAAACGGTGAGATTTATTGACTTTAATAAAAGGTACCTTATTTTGTAATTTTTTAATTGTCTATAAAATGGGGGACTATCAAAATAAAAAATGATGAATTATGATGTAAATAAATTTTACGTGCCCTCTGGCGGTATTTAAAAAAAAGTACTTAAAATTTGAGAATCTGCAAAGCTAGATTTGTGTGCCAAATATTAACTTGATTGATTAAAAAATAAATGCAATATGGCAAAAAACCAAAATAAAAATTGAATTTTGACGGCTTGTAACTCGAAAACGAATGACATTTTGAAGCTCTACCCTTATTTTGTCAAGTAGAATCACTCCATTAAGTTTTGTGATCGATTTTTAAATCACCCTGTATAAAAACAATTTAAACTTTGCGAACCACTTTATAAAATCTAGTCATTCGTTTCCAAAAGTTGATAATCCTAAAAATTTATATACGGCTCCGAAAAGCACAAAACCTAATACCTTAGAGTCAATTAAAATTTACAAAGCCAATTAAAACCCCTCAATAAATTTATTAAATGACCACACTGACCTAAAAAATTCCAAATTATTTACAGTTCTTTAAGAAAAGGGATAGTGCACGGTTGTAAAAGATGTAGTAACCATTTTGTACGTTAATATTTTATATACAAGTTCCAAGTATTTAATAATATTTAGTTTGATAATGTAGAAAAGCTTTCTAACTGCAGTCACCGTGTTAATAAATACAGTGATGGGAAACAAAGTTATTTGTAGTAAAAGAAGAATTTCGGACTTCCATTGCCTTTATTAATTTATTCACACAACGTTTCGGGCAGTACAATCTCTGTCCGTTCTCAAGTGTAAACTGAAATTAAGTTATTTGTCTCATTTAAATTTAAGATGTACTACCATAAATAACGGACCACTTAAACCAGTATTAAATGTGGTATTTTCTTTTATAAAATTTAAGAAAGCAGTTTAAGAGGAAAAAAATAAAATGAAACGTTACTACGTATTACTTTCATTGTTAAATCTAAATCAAATTTAACTTCGGCAACAAATAGAACATTAAATGCCTATTCCCGGGTCCTCGATTTTTTTTTTTTATCAAGTTTAATTGAACGATTAAAATCAAATGAAAATAACTATAAAAACATAAGTTTTCATTTTAGTCGGTCAAGTTATTGCACAATAAAAATGCAAGTACAAAATCTTTTTCCTACCAATATATATTTTTAATTTTCAATAAATCATGAACACTGTTTTCGTAGCACCAAATCATCATAAATTTAATAACTAGATAGGCAGGGTCTTTAAAATCTAAAAAGTCGATGTTTATATTTTTTGTATAATGTATCTACGTACTTTAGCTACTAGCTACGAATATATTTTTAAGAATAGGGACGCCTAGTTTTTGTGCCAAAAAAAAAAAAAATGTATAGCCCCACCATAATTAACAAAAAAATAAAATTGGTATATTTTTATTTAACATATTCTTTAATTTTTTATTTTTATATACCTACAACCTATATTTTTGTTTTGCCAACATTAATTTAAAAAAATCTTCAAAATTAGAAAACCTTTTTAAAATGCACGTTTTTTTGGTTAAAAATAAATTTCAAATTCAGAAAAGAACAAAAGTTAAATTTTTAGCTCTAATTTGTGAAAAAACAGGGTAAAAACAAAATTGTGCCAAATAAAGTACGCACAAAAATACAGTGTGTAATAAAAACATTTTTTATTGGTACAAAGGCTTGGCACACCTCTTCTTAAAGATTTTCTGTTGTATTAAGTTATACTTATAATAGGATCTAAATAAGAATCGACCTTCACCAATCTACTTACCAAGTAAAAACTATTTGTTATCCAATATGGTATACAGGGTGTTAATATTCGTAACTTCAAAGGGCGATTACTTGATTATTTTAAGTAAAAAGTTCCTTATTATTATGTTCAAAAATCAGCCGTTTCGGAGAAAAAAAATGCTGAAACTATTTCTTTTAGTCATAAAATAAATTAATTATGCAGCTTAATTAAAAAAACATCATATGCCTAATAGCTTAAAATAAATCAATACATCATAATTATTAATTAGCTGTCACTAAAAATTATTATTCGTGCTTATTTAATACAATTTTTCGAAGAAAAACAGACAAACAAATTTTTTTACATAATTAGCAACGTTATACGCGACATGGGGTTGGTAGGCAAAAAATTAAATACCTACGTCGGGAAAAAATTTGTAGTTTCTTGCATATTAATGTAAGTAATGTTTACCCGAATTGAAATAACATTTCATTTTAGTATGTATTACTGTATTAGTGCGTGCATTTTGATACGAAAGCGATGTTTTTGGTACGCGAGTATCACGATATGCTGTTTATTTACGAAGAGGCTCATTGCAATTCTAAATAAGATATCAAGGCTATGATTTAAAAAAATAACATTTTTTTAGACACCCTGATGTAATGTCAATCTCTTTTTTTTCTACTTCATAATGTGAGGTAATAAAATATACGGAGTGTTTTCTAACAACGGCACGAAACTTTAAAAGGTGGGTATAGGGCGTTTCTAATTTGGATCTTAGACTATTAGCTCCAAGGTAATGTAAAATAAATGTTGTAATATAAGTGTATGTATATTTTTTTAATATGTATAGATAGATGAACAATTACTGTTTACAAATTACCAGTATAAATTACGCTATATTACTTTGGTTTAATAAATTGTAAACATTAAATGCAATAAATGTATCGTTGGTTATAAATAAGGTTTTTTACTTTACTACCGAAAATACAAAACGCAGTGTTAAATTCAAATATTTTTTACTGAAGTTTACTATTCTCGGGGGATCCTAAAGTAATTAAAAAAATATATTACCCTTAAAAAGTTGCAAAAAGTGCAAAAATAAGAGCTGCAAGTGTAAAAACCAAAGCAACTTAACTACTTCAATATTTCTTGACGCTTGTGTATGCTGGGTTAGTAAAAAGTACGGCTTGCCTATCTAGGTATTACAGGGGCGATGAGAACTACTCCAACCGCCGCCATGGAGGCAAAGCTGGGCTTGCTCCCGCTCCACCTGAGCGTAAGGAGTGAAACTTTTCTTAGTGCCACGAGAGTGATACAGACACGCAAACTAAAGTCAGGAAACCTGACTGGTCACCTCAGGATACTGGAGAGTATCCAAACTGAGGCTCTGACCAAATCCACAGACACAATACCAGTTGGAGTATTCCTTTTAACTTATAGAACCGTTCTTCAGAACCGATCAAAACAGTTTTAAAAGAAACACCAAAAAACATTGGGATTTGCCCGTTGACATGACATTTATAAGATTTGACAGATTTGTTGTTCTTTGTTTGGTTTTTGTTTTAGTCATCCGTGGTTTATATTAATTTTTTCGGGTTAATTATTTAATCACAGTAAATTATTATAGATAATTTTCAAATACAAGTATGTTTACTATTTGCCTTTTGGCATATGTCATTAGTGTCAGAACACTTCGTGCACCTCCTTCGATGATGGTGCATGAGAGGCAAGGGGGAGTGTAACAGAACGGTTCTGCAGAACAACTCCACTATAAAAGGAACACTTACGGAGTCGTTCTGGGCGGTTCTAAAGCATAAAAAGGAATACACCAAGTGATGCGTGATTTTCGACGTCCTTTTGAAGTGGCAATACACAGCCGCCAAACTATGAGGGAAAAAATATCACAGCTGGAACGTGGCTCGCTGCTCTGGTATACAGACGGATCCAAGATGAATGAAGGAGTGGGGGCGGGAGTCTACGGACCAAGATGTAGATTCGCAAAGCCCTTAGGAAAATCTCCCACCATCTTTCAAGCTGAAATCGACGCTATAGATATCTGCGCAACCGAATGCGCCAAAAAAGGCCTACGGGGAGCAAATATATATATTCTATCGGATAGCCAGGCAGCCTTAAAGGCATTAGCTTTATGCTGCTTTGACTCAAAGCTTGCTTGGGAGTGCCGACAATCACTTAATCAACCGCTACAAACAACAGACTAACTCTGATGTGGATGCTAAGACATGAAGGAGTGGAAGGCAATGAGATTGCTGACCAACTAGCCAAAGTAGGTGCACAGGCCCCGTTTTACGGACCGGAACCATTCTGGGGCATAACGAGAGGTCACCTAAGGAAAGAACTCAGAGAATGGAAACAGAGGCAAAAAGAGACTCAATGAAATAACGCTCCACGACAAAGACAGGCGAAGAGATTTATCTCTTAATCGCCGCCTAAAAAGACTAAAAAGCTATTAGAGCCTCAAAAGAACGAACTCAGGATAGTTACGAACACGGCCCTCTGAGGTATCACCTTAACAAGATGGGAAAGACCGACAACGACCGCTGTAGGTTTTGTAATCGATCGAGCGAAACCTCGGAGCATATACTATGCCAATGTACGGAATTAACAGGCCAGAGACTGATATCTGGAAGGAGTTTTCTTGACTCCAGAAGATAAAAAAGGCTCGCCACCGAAATATTTACAGCTTCGCGAAAAGTTTGGGGATCGAGGGGATTAACTAATGTAGGGTATCCACAAAAGATCTTTTAGGTCGAAGTGGGAGAAGGGCTAGCTTAAGCCGAATGACCCCATTCACTACAGTACCATACAATACAATAGTAAAAAGTACTGCAACTCTTAAATATCTTTAAAACCGCTAAGCTTACCAAATTTGGTATCTGGAAGGTATTGGGCAGTAATATAGCCACCGTTGCCAAATTTTCCTGTTTTGTGCTATACGTATCTTTTTAATTTTTTAAATAGAATGCCCCATTTATTTTTATTGCAATAAATTGGGCAGGCCAAATTTAGTTAGTTCACAAAATTTCAAAATTAATTTTTACCAGCTGCTAAGATATGACAACATCACCTATTAGGTAAAAAGTTCAGATGCGTTCAAATATCTCTAATACCTCTTAAGCAGCGTTTACAAATTTCGACATTTGAAGGTTTCTGGGCAAGAGGAGTAGATTTTTTAGTTTTGTGCTACATGTAATATTTCTGTATTTTAAATTAATTGCTGCATGTCCACTAGCAAGTAACTTGCGACATTTTTTCCGGGAGTGACTCTCGGACGTGTGTAAACAAATTCGAGATTGCTCTTTGCAAATTAAATACGCTTGCTAAGACCACTCTCAGAGATTACCGTGATAGCTAGTGTAAACACATACTACGCATACTTCCGAGATTACTTGCCGGTTTCCAACACCGTCCGAAATATTTTCTGCAATTTGCAACAACAACAAAGCAATTATGACCTCAGAAAAAGACTTGGTCAAAAGAAGAAACATATGCCTTAATTTCCCAATGGGAACTACTACCAGAACTTTGGGACGTTAAAGATAAAGAATATCGCAATAGAATAAAGAAGCAAAATGCATTAAAGTGTTTGTCAACAAAGTTCAACACAAATGAAATAGAAATTAATATTAAACTGCACAACTTGTGTACACAGAAAATTATTTACTTGAACTGGGTCTTTATCCCTTAGTTCACTTAAAAGTGTTTCAAAAACTCCAAATTTGAGCCTTCTGAGTACCCAGTTTCTCACCTAAACTCTCCTTTTTCTTTTCTTTTTTGTTTTGTTAAAATAATTGCAACACACGCAGCAGCACATTTTACTTTGTGGGAAGACATTTTATATATATTTTTTTTTTATCTTTGGACAAACCACGAAGGCTAAAAGCCTAAATACTAACGTACCGTGGGTGTCTTAAGCGAGGTAAGAGGGAGTTTGTTGACACGGGACTTAAATACTTGAAGATTTGGGGGGAAGGAAAGACCTCCGCGGGCAGCAGGTTCCACAATCTAGAAACTCTAGGGATAAAAGAACGAACAAAGTGAGAAGTTCGGGGCCTGTCCAGTTGTACCGTATAGGGATGCATAAGCGCGGAACCACGAGTTTCTCTGTTGGGAACCGCGAGTGGAGGAACTATACTGGTCAATTCCTCAGAGCAGAAGCCATGGAAGTACCTATAAAAAGCGATAAATCGCCCACAGCCCGACGATGGGCAAGAGAGGGAAGCCTTTCTGTAAGTGAAGGATCATTAATGAGACGAACAGCTCTTCTTTGAATAGAATCAAGAATGCTCAGGGTTGTTGGGGACGCCATGCCCCAGACATGAGAACAATATTCCAAGGGAGGTCGGATTTGGGAAACATATAAAGTGTATAAATTAGAAGCGGAAAAATACTTTTAGCTCGAAAGAGAAATCCAAGCTTTTTGAAGCTGCCGTGGCTATAGATACAATGTGTTTATGCCAGTTAAGGTTACTTTCAAATGTGACGCCCACGAGATTGAAGGTGTCTTTGCTCTGTAGAACTTGGCCGCTCATAAGTAGAGGATGAGTATTTGATGACTCTTTTCGCGACAAGGAACATGACTGTGTTTTGGATGCATTAAATTGGACGAGATTTTTGGCGCCCCAATCCAATATTAAATTAAGATCCTGAGAAAGAGATATCTGCATCGCTCTGCGTTTATTTTCCAAGTCAGGTTTAGTGATGGGTTTAGGAACCTGAAAACTGGAGTGAAGGGTACTATCGTCGGCGAAACTATGAATGGAATTAGTTGTGGACGAGAGAAGGTCGTTGATGTGAAGAAGAAACAATGTTGGTGCCAGAACTGAGCCCTGAGGGACTCCAGCATTTATTTGGTGAAAGCTTGAAGAATGGCCGTCCACAATAACTGATATACGTCGATCAGATAGATAACTAGAGAGCCAAGTACAGAGTTTAGTTGAAAGACCATAGGAGGGAAGTTTATTAAGAAGTGCGGCATGCCAGACCTGGTCAAAAGCTTTGGAAATATCAAGAGCAACGATCTGGGACTCACCTAGAAACTCAAGAGACTTATTCCAACAGTGTGATACGAAGGAAAGAAGATCTGCTGTAGATCTTTTGTGGCGAAATCCATACTGCCTGTCGTGCAAAATTTTGTGTTTTTCCAAGTACTTAAGAATTTGTGAATTAATTAATTTTTCCATTACTTTACAAAGAACTGAGAGAATTGAAATTGGTCTATAGTTAGATGGAAGCGATTTAGATCCTTTCTTGGGAATAGGTTGAACACGTGCAGCCTTCCAGCTCTCGGAAAGATACCTGTGTCATAAGAAATTCGAAAGAGCCGAGTTAAGATTGGTGCAAGTTCTGGAGCACATTTTTTTAAAACGATTGCTGGTATGCCGTCCACCCCAGACGATTTCTTGGTGTTAAGGGAGGAAAGGATACGCTTAATGTGTTTTACTTTAAAAATAATATCGGGCATTTTATGAGGAACTGGGGTAACCGTTGGAATTGGATGATTTACGGGAGGGTCAAGGGTTGAATTGGCAGCAAATTGTTTGGCAAATAGTTCTGCCTTCCCTTTAGCAGTAGAAATAATTTCATCTTCCAAAGTTAGTGGTGGAAAAGAACTGGCACAAAAATTCCTACTTATGTTTTTCGCAAAGGACCAGAAAGATTTGCTGCCATTTGAGCAAGAAAGAACTTTGTTTTTGATACGATTGTCGAAGGAGTCTTTGGCTTCAGAAATTGTTTGATTGTAGTAGTTTCTTGCTTCAATGCTGGCCTGTCGGTTTTCTGGACTAGGATCCTGTAGAAACTTCTTGTGAGCCTGAACTTTTAAAATTCTGGCTTTTTCACAAGCTTTGGAAAACCAGGGTTTGTTATTGGATTTTTGGGGTTTTTGATGGTGTGTGGAATATAGGTTTCAATGCCCAATTGAATTGATTCAGTAAGTTGATTGCAAATTTGGGAAGGATCACGAGAAGAAAAGCAGATGGAATTCCAGGGGTAAGTGGCGAAAAAGTCCCTTAGGCCATCCCAGTCGGCTGAGTTGTAGTGCCATACGGTGCGTGGTGGCATGTATTCATTTACCTCGGGATGTGCAGGGTAAGATATAGTAACTAAGCCATGATCTGAGCGACCTAGGGGTGCTGTGACAGATGTTTCATAGAGTTCGGGGTTTGTAGTAAGAAAGAGATCTAGGGGATTTGAACTATGATTTGGGACTCTAGGAAAGTAGGTGGGTTTCATAATAAGGTTGGTAAGAGAGTTACTGACTGCGAAGATTTCGGCTGCTCTGCCTTGGGGGTCAGTTTTTGAAGAGCCCAGCCAATCCTTATTATGGACATTGAAGTCGCCAAGCACGATTTCTTCAGCCGATGGAAACTGAGAAATTATGCTATCGATCTTTGTTGAAAGAAAGTCAAAGAATTCGACATAGGAATTATTAGATGGGGACCGGTACAAACAGCAGATAAATTTAGTGTTAGTTATGAACTTGCAATAAAATTGGAAGTCGCACCGTGTATACACTTCCGACATTTATTGCGCAAATAATGTCAGATATCACTCTTGAGAATTATTGCCGAGGGTGAGATTGCTCAAAATTTTTAACTAGTGTATACATGCCGGAGAGTCACTCTCGCAAAAAAAATGTCACAAGTTACTTGCTAGTGGATATGCAACTTAAGGAGCATGCCAACTTAAGTAAGATTTCAAATTTTTAAAATTTAATCTTTAACTGATACCGAGATATGACCATAATTTTGTTAAAATTTGGCAACAATGTTAATATTACTGATCAATTAGGCATGCCGAAAAATCTATAAATACTAAATTTTGGTAATATAGGTTTAGCGGTTTTAAAGATATTTAGGTGCTAAACTACTTTTTACTGAAAGTGAAGTGTATCATATCTCTGCAATTAATAGACGAAAAATTTTTAAAAATTCTGTAAATTACCAAATTTGATCCGAAAATAAAGGATAAATAGAAAATTAGTACAGGTTTTTTACTCTTTACCTTTTTTTTCATAATTAGGCAATAAAATCAATTTATAATTAATTTCCTAGACCTGATGATACAGAGGGAGGGGCACAAGGTAAGGTAAAGTTCGAGCGTTTAGTAAAGAGGCCACCGACGTCATCATTATCTACGCGAAATCTTCTGTAACTCTCTTTCAATCGCGGTTTCGAGGGCTTCGTATCGTTACTTAGGAAGTAGGCATTTTAAAGATTTGATTTAAAAAAATAAATAACATTTTAAATACGGGATGAGGGAATAAGAGGAGATTTTACGCAGAAAATGATGACGTCGGTGGCCTCTTTACTAAACGCGCGGACCCTAGAACTAACAATTTTTACCTGAAGAGCATTTTTTTCTGCTCCTCATTTTTTTTAAATTTGGATGATGCTAATTAAAAAGGAACCAAGCGCCAAATTGGACATTTGAGTTATCAGCGATTGTATTAAAAAATAAATCTTGCACACAAATTAACATCTTTTTAATTTTGTTATTTTAACATGATACGTTTTGTTATTTTAACATGATACGTCGGAAATGTTACCCTTAACTTAATGCCTTATTTTACAAATTTAAAACTGTAGACACTTAGATTTTTTGGTTGAGAGTTCCTTTTAAATAATTAAATAAAACTGGAATAGAACTTTAAAAAGATCCAAAGTATCATGGTTCTCTTTAAACAAAGGGGAAAATAAATAATGTTTTTTATTAAAAAATGACATGGATAAGTTTATATAAAGAGAACCCCTGCTTGGATCCTTTTATACGGGATCCGCTAAATAACTTATTAACACATAAACAATGTGTGGAAAAAAGATAATCTAACGTGAATACCCGCATGTAAACATTTCGACATTGGATGAGTCACATACATCCTTTGTTGTTGCTTTACTGACCGATATCCCAATACCTATTTGCTTAACCAGTATAAAAGAAAACTGCATTTTTGGATTATGTCGTTTGGGCCTTTACTATATAGATGGCGCAAACTTTAAACCAGACGTGTGGAACTTTTTACACATATAAAATGAATAGAAGGAAGTCGTTTGGTGCCAAAAACTAATTTTTCGCGGTTTGGCGCATGGTTCCTTTTCAGTTATAATTATCCCTTTGTAATAAGAAAACTTCATTTAAGGTAAGGGCGTCGAAAGTAAAATAACAAGTGTTCAAGGACGTCACACTACCAATAAGTTTGGGAACCCCAGATCTAAGCTTTGCAACCCAATAGATCTCTATGACGCTCATGTCCCTATTTAGCATCGTGGGCTCCCCTACTATAAAATTAAATTTTTAAAATAAAATAATTGTTGGTTCTTTGCAAAAATAAAAAGTGGGCGAATGAAAAAAGAATAAGTAGGATTAATTCGTGAATCATTCAGTCGAGCAAGGTAAGGTGCGAGCCATATATGGGACAACCATGGACGATCGAAATTTCTCTTCGGCACTAACATATGTTGGTTGGTAGGTTTAAGACAGTGCATAGACATACTATCACTTTAAAATTAACAAAATAATGGACCAGGTCAAAAAATTTATCCCCATTAAAATATATTTATAATATTAGAAAAAACTGCCTTCCTCTTAAAAGAGAAAAAAAATAAAAATATATTTTTTGGCAGTTAAGATTACTAAACTAAAGTTTAAAAAGTAGTTTATAAATTTTAAATTATATTAACTGGCAATTAAATGTATCGCTGAATATACATATATTGTAAAATGGGTAATAATATAATGGTAATAACATAATTATACTTACATACCATAAATATGGAATATATCTGACAGATTTAAAATAGACCAAGCATATCGTAATATTGTAATAATTGCAAAGAAGAAATTTAGCAAAGAGTACAAAATTAAACAAATCGTACACCTAGAACAAAACTGTAGCAATTTAGAAATCCTCAAATAGCGATTCTCGCATTGCTATATCCAATAATGTGTATTTGTATGCATTTTTAATTAGTGAAGTGCGTTGTCACATTATTGCATATAGCATTGGTAGAACCATTTATTTTTAATTTTTTAATTTGTTTTCTTTTAACCTAAAAACTGGGACATGAGACTCACACTACATATATAGCAAATGGTATTAGATTAAAAAGGAACATTTTGGTAAGACAATTTTATTTTTTGAATTTACAAATTTCTTTTTTTTTTGAAGTAACCTCCCCCCTTCCCCCAAGGAAAAAATTAAAGTTTTAAAAGATAATCCTCTCTTATTGTATTCTTTTCTTACTTACTCAAATTATTTATAGTAAAAAAAACTATGTTTACTTTTTTCACTACAGAGATTTCTTATGCAAGGTATTCAAATGTCTCTAATTACAAGAAAAAGGCAGATATTGACGATAATACAAAAAAATACAAAAAGAGGATTCGCAAATTTATTTTTTTAACCAAAGTGTTCCTCTTTAGGCCAGTAACATCTGGTATATACAGTGCATTTTTTAAATTTTCCCCCTTTTATTTGTAGAAAGGATCAATTAAAACAATTTAACTTGGAAATCTGAAATTAATGCGCAAATACTATATTTTTTAATAAAATTGACAGATTTTGTATCTTTTAAAATGGCGACTGGGCAAAAAGGCTAAAAAGGAGGTCTCCAGGTAAGTAAACAAGGCGGTTAGGCGCCACCTCCAGCAAATAACCCATATTTAAGAGGTCCTTATGGCCATTGCCTCCTTCCCCCCACCCCCGTACGGCTCTGAATGACCAGGTTTGGATGACGACAGTGGTTACTTTTTCCGGTGACAAAAGAAAGGGATTATTTAAAAGAATACCTTCTAAAAATATTTAAAATTCTTGGTATAAAAGTTTTTAAAATTGTTTAAGGGATTAGGTGAGATTCGGAGGTTTAAAAAAGGGTATTTTTACTATTTTTTTAAATATATTAAAAAATATATAATCATACAATTTAGCAAACATACATATTTAAACAATATTTTGTAAAATTTTTATTTAAAAATCCCGAGAAAGCCGTTGATACCTCGTCTCCCTTAACCAATCAGCCAATGTACGGTTTATGTACGTCTTATGTACGTAACTTTAGGATGTAACGTACATCTTATGTACGTACACAAAAGTCATCCATCAGTCGTCATATGTACGTACATTTTTTCGCACAAATGTACATTCACTCTACGTACATATTGTGCGTCTAATGTACGTACGTACTGTACGTATTATGTACGCACATTTTCTTTGGCTATGTACGTCTTATGTATGTACATTTTCTTTGATTATAGAAGTAAGCTGGACGTAAATTGAGCGAAAAATTGGACTTTCTAAAATTTAAATTTTTTGAAAATTTAAAAATCGAAAACGTACAGGGTTTTCATTTATATTTTACCACCTGCTTTTACTATAACCAAGAAGGATAGAAAAAAACGTCCTGTATAAAAGGTTTCCCCTGTAGGCTCTATACAGTGTGTCTAGGTTTGGCGTCATATGGAAAACTTTTATATTATTAATTTTACGAAAAAAAGTTACTCTTTATACAAAGTTCTGCATTATCTAAAACCTAAATACAACCATCAGATATCAAATTGTATCAGTCATCTACGAAGATTGACCAAAAATGTAATTTTTGCCTATAAGTAAAGTACCTGTATTTTTGCTTATGTCAAAAATTGTTATATAGAAAAGATGTTTATAATTCAAAATTACCCCTAAATATGCAATTTTGTTTATTTATATAGAAAAATGTTTTTTTTCTGCGATAATGGTGAAAATTTAGGTTTGTACATTGGTGCACTACATTCCATTATTATAAATGTCAGAACAGTTTCAAATGTATTTTTTTTATTTGTTGCTACTAAAACATAGAGAATGTACAATGCCACTAATGTACAAACTTAAATTTTCTCGATTTTCTCAGAAATAAAACTTCTATTTTAGAAATGAACAAAATTGTATATTAGGAAGTAATTTCAATTTTCAACATATTTTCTTTATACCAATTTAAGATATTAGGGAAAAATACAGGTACTTTCCTCTAAAGCAAAAATTACATTTTTGGCCAGACCTCGTAGATGACCGACACAATTCGATATCTGATAATTTTATTGTATGTTTTTGACTATGCAGAACATTTCATAAGGAATAACTTTTTTCGTAAATTGAATAATGACCTGTGATATGATGATATGTACTTTAAAGTACATACATAAGACGTACTTTAAAGTACATACATAAGACGTACATTTAAATCCCTGGGCGTAACGATGTAAAATGGAGGTAAAATGTACGTACTTTGTACGTACTGTGCTGCTTGAGTTAACGTCTCAAAAAAAAAAGTTTCTTGCTGCGTATGACATGACTCGTCATTATTAGACTAAGGAAAAAAATATTAATAAAATATAAATTATTGACAGACTGAACAAAATGTATTCGCTCGAAAAAATTGTTTTTTGCTAAACCGAAAACTCTCTGGCTAATTTTATTAAATCACGTCTAAAATTCTACTACACCATTTATTAATTTCGTACAAGTAAAATGACCATGAGTACCATGCATCACTGATCAGGGCTGACGCCAAACGATGTCAGATAACAAAAGTTGCTTTAATATTTTATGTCTGCATTTCAAATATTTTAACTGTTTTGGTTTGGACAAGGTGTTTTAAATACGTACATTTTATTTTTCTTATATGTGCACCAGAAATCCTTTAAACGTTAAAAGTTGGTATATAAATTATCATGTGTCTGCTTTTTATGCCATTAGTATTATTGGCAAAATTTTTGATCCAATGAATTGGATGGAAGATTATGCACAATAAAATTGCCACCATGTTCTCCCGATTTGGATATGGGAAACTTTTTTGTGAGCGCAGCTAATTTATTTTTACCTGCATTTACCTGCATTTTATTTTATATTGGGAAAATATTAAAGAAATTCGAAATTTATTTTTTGATAAAAAACACCTTGAAAACCTAGGTTCCATCGTACTTCTTAAGTTTCCATAAAACATTTAAACAGAATAGTAACCAGCCAACAAAGGTTATGTAAAATATTTTAGGGGCCGATCAATATAAAGTGTTGTAAATAAAACTTCCCAATTCAAATATTACATATTTTTTTTATCTGTTTGACACTCCACGAAGGCTTTATGCCTAAGTACCAGAGTACCGTGGTAGTCGGGCTATTAGATGTTTAACCCCTTTTTACGCTGTTCCGTCAACGTTATCCAAGCAGTGAAACATGCAATTTTTGCATTTAACAGCACCTTTTTAGACAACGCGGTAGTGCCACTACGGACGTTATTTTTCCTAAATAACTACTACCTGGGGTAGGCAGAATATTAGACAGTGGTTTGCCAAGCCATCTGTGAGGTGACGAGCGATTAAAAATGCCAATGTCCGGTTCCGAGATTCGAACCCGGATTGCTGCGGTGAGAAGCTGGTATGTTACCGCTGCACTACACCACAAATTATTATTATAGAGGGTGTTTCTAAAAGGTCTGTATAAAAGTATACAATATATTCCTTGGGCCAAAAATAATACGATATAACACAATTCACCTCAGTCAAAAGGTTTATTGTTTGAGAGCTACAGGGTCTCAAAGTTTTTACCAATAAGTAAAGGTGTCTTCCTCTACACTGTGTCCCAGGATAAGAGAATAAATGGACCAACAATTTTTAAATTTTAAAACGAAATTTTGGGAAAATTGATCGCAGGGTTCAAAACGAATAAATACAAAATTTTACTTTAATTGGTACTATACAGGGCGAGTTATATCTAAAAATATAAAAAATGCCAAGGAGCTAACTACTTTTATTTTCAAAAATAGAACAAAATTGTATAAGTAAATGTTGTGGAGAATTAAATTTTGTGTCAAAATTTGAAGTTAAAGCATGGTAAGTAAGTAGTAAAAAATGTGTACTTGTTAATTTTTTACATTACGCATCACACCTTAAATAATGGGCAAGAGAAAGCAAAACAAAAATCGTAGCCAAGTATTTTAAAAACTATTAATGCACCATGTAAAAAATTGAAAAGATTTTTTTACTTTAATTCTTTAACTCTAAATTTTGACACAAAATTTAATTCTTTACAATATTTCCTTACACAATTTTGACCTATTTTTAAAAACAAAAATAATTTACTCTTTATCATTTTTCATATTTTTAAGTTAAGCTCGCCCTGTATATTACAATGGGAGTAAAATTTTGTATTTATCAGTTTTAAACCATGCGACCAGTTTTTCCAAAAAGAAGTTTAACGATTCAAAATTTTTGGTTCATTTGTCCTCACAAATGAACCAAAACACCAATCCTGGGATACAAAATTTGCAATAATAAAAATACATTTTAAAAATTTCTAGAATTAATTAAAAACATAACCTGTATCTCGCCAACGATCAAATTTTCGACTAAGGTAAATCGCGTTAGATCGTTTGGTCCAGGGAATTTGTCGTAGCATTTTGTACAGATCTTTTAGAGACACCCTGTAGACATTTTTTACCAAAAACTAGTTTTTAAATTATCAAAGAGTAATTTTTATTAATTTAATGACTTAATTCCGTTATGACCATCAGCAAAAAGAACATATTTTATACCATAAGGTTGATTCCACCTACTTGAAGCCACGAGCTGTATGTATTGTTTGTTCATTTATTTTAAATTAGTTTACTTGTAATTAATGATGTCATCATTTTCTTCTATTGTGTACAAATATTAGGTTTTACGTTAAAAAACAGATATTTAATAAATGTTAAATTAAATAAATTATACATGTTCTACACAAACCGTTATATGTTTGTCCTTAAAATCCTTATTGGGTAGAGAATTTGTTGCTGATAAAGAATTAAAATTTTGACATAATTTTTAAACAATTTGAATATTGTAAACTAGTTTACTTCCTACTGCTTTATACAAGGGAGTAAAGGCGGAAATACATTCTTGTCAATGATCTTCTGATGTTGTATGGCAGGGGATTATAAAATTGGTGTTCAGTTCCGCTTTCACCATTTTTGACTTTGGGTAATGATTTTTTTGTATTTGGTTTTGCTTAAATAAAAAACTATTTACATTTGCGCATTTGCTAAAGCTTTAATAAGTCAATTGTAATTGTAATTGTCAATTTAAGGTATACTTGCTTTATGGGTTTCCCCATCCACTTATAAGGACACACTTTGTCCCTATTTAGTACAGATCTTTTTAAAAATAGTCTTTATTTAATAGTAAATGTTAAAAGTACCTACTATGGACACTAGACTATGCCAAAGAAATGGACTAATTTTTTAAAAAATATATCAAAAATATTGTTTAAAGTAGTACCACTGGTGTAAGAACTAATGTTCAGAAAATTATGAAACTTAGCATACTGGTACTTTATAATAAGAATATTAACCAGTTAAATTTTAAAAGGTCTACAGAGAACTGAAAAAAGTTATACATATAATTGCTTTTAACATTGATCCTTGTGGAAAATCGCAAATTTTATTTTACTTCAAAAAAACTGATGTTCAGATTTCAATGAAAGTTGTATCAACGGAAGAAAAACAATTCTGAACATTTTGGCTAAATAAAACCCGACCTTTAGAGCTTGTGATAGAAGTAATTAATAAATAATTGAGAAAAACATGCTATGTGACTGACATATGGCAACGCCGTTGAAACGTTACAATGCGCCCGAAAAAGTTTATCGAATACGGTATATGGGGACATAAAATTGATGCCAGTCCAATACGTTTTTTGGTTTCAAGATCCAATGAGTGATAATAAATATCCGCAATAATTAAGTTTTCAAGTGTTACGTTAATTTGACAGGTTAGATGACAGAAACTTTCCATATTTATCCTTAAATTTATGTGCTACTTGACCATGTTTTAGAAATTTCCCAGCAAACACTATTTGCCGGCAATGTACATTTTTCATATTGGCATTGTCAAGTCAACCCTAAATAAACACTTAATTGCCAATAAATTTTACATGCAGGCGAATTGCCGGCAAGCATACAAAAATGGCGGCATACCAATCCTGATTAAATAAAGCACGCGTTTTTGTTGCAGGCAAATAAATATTGGATTTTTGAAGGCAAACCTTCAACGCATATTCATACTTTTTAAACCATATTATTAACATTGGTATTTAACTAACATTAGAGCAATTTTTTTGATCTGTTTTATTTATAATGGCAGCTAATCAACATTATTTTATGTTTTTTTACATAATTTAAAGGAAATGGCCTTTTCATAACATTTTATTGTTAAAAATCAAGCAAATAAAAATTAGGTCAAACAAAATGTTTATTATGTATTTTGGAGCGAATAAAAATAAAATGATGGTAAAATAAGCTACGTTAATTTCGACCGAAGGTGACCGCTTTGTGCATTTGTTTTCTACGTGGTTTTCTAGCTTTTTAGTTTCTTTTTAAAGAAAAGAGTTTTTTAATAGACATAATTAAATGTTTTCATTACCTAATAAGTATGCGTGTTGTGTGATTAATTGGTGATGGCTAGTCGAGAAGGCAAGATATTCAAGACTGTTAGGAGCTGTAAACATTTTGTTTAAAACTTTATTAAAAGTTTTAAAGACGTTTTAATAAAAAATATTATATATATTTAATAGTTTTTTTGATATACCGGTAGATAGCGTAATGGACAATAAACTACTACGTTTCCGCAATATCTTCGCTTTTTATCGTCTAAACCGTACCCATTAGATAAAAATAATTCGAGAGCGGTCTGCGGTAGCTTTAAAAGAAATATCTTCGGCTAGTGTAAAAATCTGCATTTCCAAGTTGGACAGTGTTCCAAGAGATGGTACTTTGCATTGCAAGGAAATTGCATGCAGTAAGGAGTTTTTTCCTATTTTAATTTTCAAATAAAATATCGCATCATTTTAGCTTTTAACAAAAAGTATATGCGACAATTTTCGTCAATAAGACGTTAGCTTGCTGCTTGGGAGTATCTGCATTTGCCCACTTTCGTGTCTTTTTGTTATCTTTTTGCCAATAACTTATTAATGATGGATGCCATCACTTTATCTGCAACACGTGGCCTAATAACGGCCAATTGCCCACTTTCGCGTCTTTTTGATACCTTTTTGCCAATGCCTTGCCATTAAAGAGTGTTGGCAATGCCAGTAAATTAAATGTACAACACCGGCAAAAAATGTTATATGGGTTGTTATAATTTTTTTCAGTGACCGTTTTGCCTTTTCAATATTTTTTTTTTTGTGATATGATAAGGGTGGTTTAGAAATTTTATTAGTAAATAAACATAACAATTTAAACCAATTATTTAAAGAGGCTTGGGCAGTAGATTTTTGCGTATGACTTCTATTATTTTTACGCAGCGTTGCCAAATATAAATACCACGGTAGTCAAATTACTTTAAACACTCATTGTGGTATCGGTAGAACTACCTTAAGGTGACCAAAAAATCGTGAATGTTTGAGATCTCAATATTAACATTAAGAGGTCTAATATTGCGACTAACAGTTTTTGACGACAATCTTTTATATTTAGACAAAACTGACAAATTGTTCATCTAAAAAATTTTACCAACACCCATTCTTAAAGAAAATTAAAAAAATAATTTTACAACTTCATAGGGTATATAACGGTGAAGTTAAATTTAAAAGTAATTTAAACATGGAATAACTTTTAAAGAAGAAAATTTATTACAAATATTAGAGATACTTTTTTTAGCACATTCAATTTTATTTAAAATATGTACTAAATTTTTTAAAATATAGATATTTGTAATAGTAACAAAAATCCAAACTCAAGAAACAAAATTGGAAAATAATCTTAATGGTTAAAGCCCGGTTACATTGACGACAATTAACGAAAAAATATTCTTTGTAGATAATTTAGTTTTCTTAAAGTATGTGTGTTGGTAAAATTTTTCAGATTAACAATTTGCGAGTTTTGAATTAAAAAAAAGATTGTTGTCAAAAAACTGTTAGATAGTCGCGATGATAGCTCTCTTAATAGGTTTGTTCCAGCAGGCTGTCAGAAATGTTTGCAACTGTTCGGATTCTGCGCACGTTCAATTTGTCGTTTCAGCAGTGCCATGTTCCTAACATTATACAATTGTTTGTTGTTCCAGCAGTAGTTTTAAGAAGTTGAAAATATGTTGGAAACTGTTTGAAAAGTTTGCAAACTTTCATCAAACATTACTGACAATTTTTAACATAACCTTTCTTGTATTGACGTATAAGCAGTATGCACGTCTTGTTTATTTTTCGTTCCAGCAGAAAACTTTTGCCAACATTTCTGACTAATGTTTGTAACAATTTCTGCGTTTTGCGATTGTTGCTAACATGATTCCAACATTCTGCTGGAACAAACCTAATATTAATAATAATGAACTTAAACTTTTAGAATATTGTTTTGTCAACTTAAACAATATTTTTGATACATTAAAACATTTTTGAAATGGCCCAGTCCAATAAACATGTATTAATTTTTCACCCACTTTATCTCGGTTAGGTATTTTCTATAACAGACTTTTTACTATTTAATTGGTTTAATAGTTTAATTTCGATTGTTTTTAATAGACCAATAAAGAGTTGTTTTTTTGTTAAAGAAATAATTGGTAATAAAACTGTTAGTTTTAATTATGCCTCTAAATTTATTGCAAAAAACAAGACTATTCTGACAGAGTGGGAGGATTAGGCTAAGAGCCAAAAAAGGTATGGCAAATATTATTGAATAAACTTTGACTAATTGTAAGAGTATTGTTTAACAATCACATTGGCTTTTTATTGAATTAATATTGTTATTTAAATTATTATAACGATTTAAACACATAGTTTAAAAATATATAAGCAAAGAAATAAAAATGTTAGGTTTAAAATATTATTTTAACCTAAATTTTAATATATCATATTTTTTTTAAAATAGTTTATTTAGTAAGGTAATTCTGTGGTGTGTATTCCAGATTTGCTAAACTGTTTCATTGGATGACAGTACCCAGACTTTATTGGCGAAACCGCTATCTTTTTTTTATGAATTTGATTAAATTTGATCGTTAAATCAACAATTTCGCAATAAAAACTGCCTTTTTTATTAAGGGATCGGAGAATCTCACATAAAAAATTGGAAGGTAAACAAATTTAACTGGCTATATTTTTTAAACGACTTTAAAAAGAAAAGGTTCTCAATTCGCCTGTATCTATTTTCTTTTGTGTATATATTACACAGTTAGTCCGGCGTTTGTTGACTGATTTAAAAAATCATTTTTTATTAAAAGAAGAGCATTTTCGCGGTGGTCTCATAAAAAAAAATCAGATCGCAAGAGAGAAAGGTACTAGACTAACTTTTTTCTGTATGTTTACTGATTTAATAGTAATAATTATAGAATAAATAGCGAAAAATATTTTTTCTTTAAAAATCAAACCGACTTAGAAAAAATAATAAAACTTACTAGAAATTTAAAAATATTAAAAAAGAAGGAAGTCGGGTAATAACACATATGCAGTAAACTACTAAATGTTAACAACTAAATTAACAAAAGCTTTTTATACTTTAACACCATATGTTATTACCCGACTTCCTTTTTTATTATTGTTAACTTTTAGTAAGTTTTATTAATTTTTTTAGTCGTTTTAATTTTTTTTAATGTTTATTGAAAAATACAGATAATTTTGCGAAATTTGGAATTTATCCATAAAATTTAAGAATTTTACAGAAAAATATACAATTAGAAAATTGGGGGAAGAGGGGAACTAAAAATACGGTCTTCGAGTACGAATACGAATACCGGAAGAACAAAGTATATTTGAATACTTGGAAGAAAAAAGTATTCGAATACATGAATACCCGGAATTGGTATTCGAATACTGGAAACGAAAAGATTCGAATACAATAAACAAAACCTATGACAAAATTGAAGACCAAAAAAAAATTTTTTTTGCCCTTTTGCTTCCCTTTTGTTATTCAAATCATGACAATTTTAGTATTCGGATACTACTTACACTTTTTGGTATTCGAATACTCAAAAAATAATATTCGTCGAATACTTCTAAAGTATTCAAATACAGAATCCCGAATACTGAGCAAAATAGTATTCTGCCGAATACCGAATACCAAACACACAAATGTATTCGAATATCGGCAAAATGTATTCTGAATACTATTCAGAATACTGAGTATTCGAATACGACCCAACTCTGGGAGCAACTGCCATAAAAATACGAAAAAATCAAATAAAAAAATAAAAACACATAAAGCTTGGTTACTGTGTTATTTAAGGTTTAAAAAGCTATTTGTTTAGCGTTTCTATAAAAACCCATATTTACGGGCCAATATTGTAATGTAACAAGTGTGCAAAGCGACACTTTCCCGCATGCGGTTACACGCAAAGCGAAGTTTAGATAAGTTTTAAGTGCTGAAAGAAAACCTTGCGTTACTATTAGGAACAATATTTTAGCTATGAGTGTTTTGACAAAGTATAAAGGAGTATTTTTTTATATTCTTTATTTGTTGTTACATTTTTTAACATGATATTGCCAATGCAATTAGAAAAAATATTTTAAAAATTCATAAAAACGCGCATTTCACATAAACCATCGTAGTTGGCGTTCAATTCCTATAACAAATTAAAACATTAATCTAAAAAACAATACCAATTTAAACGCCAAATTTATCGACAACAACAATACCGCGAGTAGGTCGCCACCAATCTATGACCATAAAAGAATACTCAACAGGTTGTCCTTAAAGCTCAGCGGTGACGTTCCTGCTTTTGGGGGATTCGCGGACTTTTGAGTGGCAGGATTTTCAATTTGCAGAAACAGTTTCGAAAGCGCGCTTACGAAGTTTTGGTGTGGTGTGGCATTTGGATTTCATTTTTCGCTGTATTTATTTTCATACTAAAAACACTAAGTAAGTAATGAATATAAAACTTTTAGGAGTCATACAAACATATGTATTATTGACATTATTTTTATGATGGTATCAAAGACAATTATAGTTTCACTATAGACTCCCAGAACAATGCTAAATTTTTGGTCATCAGTTTGGAGGCTGGCTTGGCTGAATTTATGAAGCGGCAAATTATACGTACTGTTTACGTGTGTACTCGATGGATACCCGCTTCATAAATTCCACGAAGCGAGCGTCCAAGCTGATGACCAAAAATTTAGCATTGTTCTGGGTGTCTATCGTGAAACTACAATTGTCTTTGATGGTATGTATGTACAAATTTGAATAATACAGGTTAATAAAAAACAATGAAACACGTCAAGAAGCTTCTTGTTAAATTGGGCATTTTGTGACCCTCCCATTATAAATGATACCCCAAAAAAGTGCAGTAAAATTAAATGGGACATTCTGTATATTATTGCGTTTGATGAGTTCTTGAAGAAGTTGACTACAGTCAATCATCTGAAAGATTAGCACATCTAGAATTTGGTTTGGTTAGTTCTGGTTATATAAACTAAGCGATAATATATAGGAGGTTCCTATTAACAAATAAGGTTGTATATTGTAACACTTCTTTCGGACATTCTGTATAATTGTTTTTTTTCCAAAAAATTACCTAAATTTAATGGAATTTGTGCAACGAGTCCAAAATAAGAAGGGCCAGTATAGGTATAATGGAAATGATAAAAGACACTAAGTCGGTTAAATAAGAACAAATTGGTGGTTTTATATGCCTAGCAATTTTTGTTTGTAAAGTTTTAAATTCCGAGTATTTTCGGAGATTTCCGAAGAAATCGAGAAACAAAAAGTTTATTTAACTTTTTCCTGGTCTTATTTAAAGTGGAATTTCAAAATAAATTGCACTTTTACATTTACACTGTTTTTACTTATCCAATGGTGATACTTTATTTAAAAAGCGACATTTTGTTTTTGTGGAAATATTATATTTTTTTAATACGGTTCTGATATTCTAATATAAAAATTTACCAGCTAATTTTAATACAAATGTGTGAATCATACATTGAGTTACAATTTTAATATGGATTCTTATTTGTAGAAATTTACTAAAAATATTAAACTCTACATATTAAATTAATTAAATAGTTTTTTTTTCAAAACAGCTGTCAAAAAACCACCCTAACTGATGTGTCTGAGTCTGATTTTGTCGGGCTTAGGGCGTTCGTATGTTTCATGGGTACCGGGACTAATTTTAACCTTCTAAACAAAAAATTGTGAAATAAAAACAAACTTTAATTTTAAAGCCAGTTCTAGTATATAAATAAAACTAAAACCTGTTTATTTATTTAAATAAATTAAAGATTCTTTTATAAAACTAGTTTCAAAAAGGCATATTATGTCTTATTGCACATATAGGGTAGTATAAAAAAGTTGCGACGTTTGAAGAATTTTAAATTAGTGTACCTTGTGCCCTTTGGTCAACACTTGATTTTTTTTAACACGTATCTTTCTTATTATCAACTTTCGAATATAGGAAGGTTTTGTTAAATTTAAATATTTCAGCCTAAGAAATCTGAAGTTTCTCTGTGTAGGTATTACGAATTAGCAGACACCCTGTATATAAATCCAAGATTTAAAAACATTAATAGTTATTTATAACTAAGAAAATAAAATTTTACTTTAAAGTTTTGGTAATAAGCATCATTAATTAAGTTTCAAAACATCTTGTTCTTTAACTTTGAATAAGGTAGAATAAAAATTCGCGTTCCAATATATTTTTCAATGCCGTTATTCCATTTCAAACACGAAATTGATGTACCAGGCACCAATAGTATCGACATTGTTCCAGACTTTATGTTCTATAATATACAGTTTTACTGAATACATAAACAAGATATTGATTATAACTTTTTTCTCCTTTCAACTTAATGGTAATAAATCTAGGTCAGTTTCACCTGTCAGCATCAGCTCAATAAAATTGAAAAAAGAGTTTTGATGAAATTATACCTATTTATTTATTTATTTATTACGTCCTCTACAAACACCAAAAATAGTAATTAAATGTAAAGGTCTTTAAAGCTACAAAAACAACATAGAAAAACAAGACTTACCTAAATATTAACCTAGGAAGAGAAACACATTAACAATACAATATTAATAACACGTTTCACTATTTAAAATACATTTTAATTTTTTAGAGATATATTAAATAAATCTGTATCTGTCTGGATCTCATCAAGCATCTTATTTGTCATGTCCATCATGCAATTAAATGGCGACAGATTATAATTTGGATCTGCACTATTTATTTTTTTGTTGTTTAAGTTTCTTAATTTGATTTTTGATACTTTAAAATTATTATAGTTAGTAAAATTCCAGTCTTTGTACTTAAGGGTATTAATTACATTGTACATGAATATTACAGCTTGGAGAAAGATATTTTATCTTAAAACTACTTAACATACTCTTGTAAGAGATTTTATATGGATATAGTTTATTTTTACCAACATAGAGATAACGCAACAACCTTTTTGAACCCTCTATATAGAATCATTGTATATGACCTCCAATGGCATCCATATTTGGGGCGCAATTTATTTTAAATATACAATTAATAGCATAACTAATTTTTAATTTTGGGTTTTATGATGATATGTTCGTTTTTTGTCTATTTATATATTTGATGTGGCACCAATGTTTTTCTGCGGGGGAGCTTACAAAGAATAACGTCAAAAACGTTAAAGACCAAAAAAAAATGTCCTGACCTTTAAAAACCAAACAAACAATTACTTTGAGATTACATGCATTCATTCCCATGATATAAACCAAATCAAAAAACCAGGGGCGGTCATAGGGGGCATGGCTATGAATGCGACATCCTTTCTATTTTATTGTGTTTCATACATGTCTAATGGCAGAATATGGGCCATTTATTCAGGGTCCCCTAATTTTATGAAAGAATGAAAGGTGAAAAAAATAAAGGGTTAGAGGACCTTAAAATGTGAACCTCCTTTAAAATTTTTGTGTTTTTGCCACCCTCACACACTTCTCTTCGGCCCATGTCCCCCCTCAGAAAGTCGATATGACCGCCCCTGAAAAAACAAAAGCAATTGGCATAAAACTCTGTATTTTGAATAGTATTCAGAATACATTTTGCCGGCTATTTGAATAGTAATCGAATACATTTGTGTGTTTTGTATTCGGTATTGGGCAGGATAGTTTTTGGTTAGTATTCGGGATTCTGTATTCGAATACTTCAGAAGTAATCGACAAATATTTTTTTGAGTATTCGAATACCGGCAATCCAGTATTCGAATACCTTCAAAGTGTAAGCAGTGTCAAATACTAAAATTGTCATGATTAGAATAACAAAAGGGAAGGAAAATAGGGAAAAAAGGATGTAATGCCCTTTTTTTGCTAAATTTAGGTTGCTTTTTTGTTTTAGTAGTATTCGAATACCGATTCCGGGTATTCAAGAATACCGAGTATTCGAATACTTTTTTCTTCAAAGTATTCAAATATTCGGTATTCGAATACTTTTTTTCCAGTATTTGTATTCGTATTCGGAATACCGATTTTCAAGAATTCTTCCCAACTCTGGGTATAAGCAATTAAAACTAGGCGACTTGGCAACGTTGCAATTGCAATTTAGAGCCCTCATCAGAATTATTTTGAACCATTTTAGTGCTTTATGACATTTCATAATTAAATTTTGCTTGCTTGTTGTTGCTGTTGGTGCAACAAAACATAAGGAAAAATAGTTACATGTTTTAGTAGCTGTCATTATGGATTTCGTTAAAAATCTGCAATGAAGGAAAATGTACAAAGTTAGTTTTATTGTGTCTGCAGATCAGGTGATTACCGTAAATGTCTTTTGCTATTTTGGATCTAAATACCTATTTTTATCAGCTGTTTGATTGTCTTGCAACAATGTGTTTATTGATTTAAACAGTTAATACACAATTAGGTGTACGTAAATGCTACTTTGAAAAAAGACATATTATTTTTAACCGGTAACATATACATTTTTAAAAAATAATTTATATTTATATGGATGATGTCACCTACAGTACCATATTCATATTAATATGAATATAAATGGCTATATACCTATAACCGGTTCGTTTACCTTTGCATAAACTTTTGTTTAGAACATGTTTGGACAAACACTATAAATCATTGTTCAATTTGTTTACCATATAGTTTTTGGTTTTTTTTACAGTTATATTATACAAAATTACATAATTCCAGTAAAGACATTTATTTTTAGAAATGATAGTATCTTCATGTTTTTAATAGATCACAACTACCATGGAAAGTTGGGCAGAAGATATTTAAAAGCATATTTTATATCTAAAAATATAAAAAACAGTTTATGAAAAATACGTAGGACCCTTTATAATCTTAGGTTTTTTTCGATTTTCCCAGAATTCATCCATCAGATCCTAATTTGGTGCTAATGGGACTACCTTTGAATAGCAATCTTTTGAATAAAAAAATATTTTTTTTAAAATAGTCCACGATAGATGGAGTAATTAGTGAACATACATTAAAAAAATTTAACAAATAGAACCTCTTCTTTTTTGAAGTTGGTTAAAAAATACAACAATACCAGGATACCGATTTTGCACTCTGACTTCTTACAAGAAAGTAACAAAAATTAACCTAATAACTAGACATTTTCAAACCCAGAATGATAAAAAAACCAAAACTCAAAAATACTCTATACACGAAATTCTGAACTTTATATTTACAAAAATGAATAGGGTTGCCTTCCTAGAAATCAGAGTTTTCAAATTTTTTACCTTAAAATTTAATATTAGTGAAACCAAACACTAACAATGTTTTTTCTAAATCTTCGGACAATCCACAAAGGCTAAAAGCCTAAATACTAACGTACCATGGGTGCCTTCAGCAAGGTAAGAGGGAGTTGTTAATATGGGACTTAAAAATTTGAAGATTCGGAGGGAAAGGAAAGACCTCCGCGGGTAGCCACAATCTAGAAACGCTAGAAATAAAAAAAAACGATACAAAGTAAGAAGTTCCGGAGCCTGTTTAGTTGGACCGTATAGAGATGCATACGTGCGCCGCCACGGGTTTCTCGGTTGGGAGCTGCAAGTGGGGGAATTATACTGAACAATGTCTTG
>JACEGR010005367.1:0-74167 GCA_014170235.1 Listronotus bonariensis
TAGACAGCGTGTCCTGAAAGTTAGGATAATATAGAAAAGACTGATGAAACTTGACCTTAGTCAAAAGTCGCTTGGTTTTCGAGATATTGGCGCTTGAAATTCGTCAAAATTGTTCTCCTGGAACATATCTTTGATTGTCGCACAAGAAATAAATATTTTTAAATTTTAATTTTGGTTTTGCAGCATTGAAAACCCATTTCATTATTACTTGTAGGACTAACATTAAACTAAAAGTCAGTGCCGTATTATCCATTAGGCTGACTAGGCTACAGCCTAGGGCGCCATGAAAAAAATAGGCGCCAGATAGGGGAGTAATAGGCGCTACACAGGGAAGTTTCTAAAAAAGTTTAGGTCGGGTGGGTTTTAGAACTAATCTTTCTGCGGGGATATAAATAAAATAGAGGCGAAAAGGAGAGAATGAACTCTTTTCTTTTTTTTTTTTTTTGCTCTTCAAATTTTTTTTTCCTTTGTTCGAAAATAGGCGCTCTGGGAATTCTACCCTTAATACGGCCCTGCTAAAAGTTGCCTTCGAACAGACCTTACTATACCTTTTTATTTTTGATCTTTCGAAATAACTTATTCCTTAGAAATTTTTTTGCTTTATCAGAACCAGCAAAAGTATTAATAAAACATAGAATCGTCATATAATAAACAGGATGACTAAAAATTTAGAAAGTTCTATTAAAGTGCGAATATTACGAACACCATCGGTATTTTATTTTTGGTAATAGTTCGATATAGCGATTTTCGCTATTATAAGAGATTTTTGAAAAATTCTTTTTCAGGGCGTTTCTATAAGTCGATTATGACACAAATCTGTGTGCTCGTTTTCCAAAATCCATTTCTATAATTTATTATTAATAAAAAGATATTTACGGGACGGTGGAGTGAACAGGAGTGCTGGGTGGGGATGAAACAGTAGAAATCCTATATTAAACGCCCAAAAACAGTATTTCACAGTACACACGCACTTTCTGTTTACAAAAATGTCCAAAAAATTGTTAAAAAAATAAAAATAAATAATATTACAACAATCCCGCATGGCTGTCACTGCATAAAAAGAAGAGTTTGCAATAGAACTGTAAATGTCTTGCGATGTTGCCAAATAATGTGAGAAAGTGTCAATAGCTAAAAAAAGGAAGAGACAGGACAAAATTCATATGAGAAATTAAGCTACTCCTTCTTCCTATCATAATTTGTAGAGAAAAAAGGAAAATACCTAAACACAAAGAAAGAGGCATTTTTACAAAAATACTATTATTTCTCATGGAAATGGTGGATAATCCCCGAAATAGGTTTGGTGTTAATTCTTCATAAGAAGTTTGACAACGCTGCTTCTATCAAGACCGTTATTTTCATAATGACGAACTTTATGTTATCAGCTGACCAAAATAAATGTTCCTTCTTTAATTAATGGCGGACGAGATATCCCATATGTGTGGGATAGTTTTTCGAAAAATTTAATACTTTTCAAAATTAATTTACTTTTTTCATGTGCCCCGAGTGCAGTATATTAATGTTTTCTTGTGTTTGACGTTGGATTTATACTCGTTTTGTCCCCACCCAGCTCCCCTGTTCACTCCACCGTCCCGTAAATAGTTTTTTATTAATAATAAATTATAGAAATGGATTTTGGAAAACGAGCACACAGATTTGTGTCATAATCGACCTATAGAAACGCCCTGAAAAAGAATTTTTCGAAATTCTCTTATAATAGCGAAAACCGCTATATCGAACTATTACCTTATTTTTTAAATACTTATAAACCAGCACTTTTAATATTTTCGTTGAGTTTCCGGACACCCTGTATAATATAATCTTTAACAACGAAATTGACTGGCACATTAGTTAGCTATTAGCTGCATTTATTTTTCTAGAGTGATGTAGAAAATCAACGAGTAAAGGTCTGGCCACACATAATCAGCACCAAGGCCGCACCGAGCAATTATAGAGGAAAGTGGGGCGGATTAAATTTGAAGTATAATAGCTTTGTTCGCGGGTTTGATTCTGAACCGGTTCTGGGACTATTCGCATGCGCAGTGAAGAAAGCAGCGTTCGCGGTAAGTAAAATCCCGAATTTTTAGTAACAGTTCTGTGTTTGCGGGTTACAATGGAATCAGTTCGTTACCGGTTCGTAACCTGATTAGCAGTCCTGGGATTTTTGTTGGAACTAAAAGTTCAGTTCGGAATTTCATGCGCATTGTCGACATGGTCAGCTGTTTTCTGTTTTTGTGGTACAGAAATAAACCGTTGTATTACAGTTTATTTGTTTCTGCCACTTTTTATGCGGGTTAATATACCTGTTGAATATTTTTTTATATTTTCGTGATTCTGAGCGTATATAAACAAAGGATTTTTAATTGTATTCTGTATGAATGTATGTATGCAATAAAATAAATAAGGATTTAATTTAAAAATATAGACACTATTATAAGATTTTACCATTTCTTGTTGTTTGAATTTTATCTTTGAGTTAAATACACATACTTATGTTAAAAACGAGAGGGAGGCAGGGAATCCCTCGTCTTCCGCTGAGAGACCTCGAGTGGCTTTCGATAGTATAACAATTTACCTTTTTGTTTGAATTTAATTTTTTTGTGTAGTATCCAATTTAACCATAAAAATCCTAAAGGCTAGGTTAGAATACATCCTCAGTTGTATAGAAAATCGTTCGTGGTAAATAAAAATTCCGAACTAATAAATAACTAGACATGCGCTTTAAAACAATTCTAAACCAGTTCGGTTCTGGTTCAGAATTGGTTCATTACTAGACCCGCGAACAAAGCTAATATAGGTAAAACTGTGTTACCTTATTTGTAAAGGTTTATTTTACGATCAGGTGTAATTTAAATTGTAGTATAACACACTCATATGACTGTAATTTTATTAAATACAAATCTTTCTGCACCGCATTCCCCTGCATTTCACCAGCAAGACGCACGGCTGCGGGCTCCTTGCGGTTATGTGTGACCAGACCCTAATACTTTATTCTTATCAAAAGACTGAACTTTTTAATATAGGTACGTCCATTCAAGAGAAAAAAAGCCTAAATATTGGGATATTTTTTCGTATTTTTTTCTTAGTACTTCAAATAATATAACATTTTTCATTGTAAAACACTCCTTGAAGCTGTAATAAAAAGTTTTTTTACGTTTCTTTACCTCATTCCGGTTAAGTTTTAGTTTTCTTATCACCAAAGCAGTTAAACGAAACCCTAAATACCTATTTAACTTTTAACCCTTCTACACCAGTGCAATAAAAGTTTTAACTGAAAGATAACCTAACTGGCCAGAACTATAATAAAGGCTTAAAATGGGTAAAAATATGTTAATGCATCGTCCGAAAACCAATAATTAAGATAATCGCTTAAATAAAACTTTTGAAAATACCGGGCCTAAGCCATTAATCTTTAGATATTGTCAAAATTTACCTGGGAGCACTTTTTCGAAGGATCAACTGCACAAATCAGGCTGGTCTCGTGTCCCTTTTTCTTTTTTAAATTCATTTAGTAAGAGAGCATATGTATATATTTTTCCTGCATTTGACGAAACTCTTATTAGGGTCGATGTAACATAACTTTTCTTAGATTCTTACTCAGGAAGCAAAAATACAACGAAAGTCATATACAGGGAGTTTGGAAAGGTGAGGTCATAAATGATAAAGGTGATAGAGTGAGCCAAAATAATGTTAGTACTTTATATAGGACTATATAAATATAAAACTATATAAACTGTTGCCACAGTACTAAGGATAGCTTTGTTCGCGGGTCTAGTAATGAACAGATTCTGAACCAGAACCGAACTGGTTTAGAATTGTTTTAAAGCGCATGTCTAGTTATTTATTAGTTCGGAATTTTTATTTACCGCCAACGATTTTCTATACAGCTGAGGATGTATTCTAACCTTGCCTTTTGGTTAGGATTTTTTATGGTTAAATTGAATACTAATCAAAAAATTAAATTCAAACAAAAAGGTAAATTGTTATACTGTCGAAAGCCACTCGAGGTCTCTCGGCGGAAGCCGAGGGATTCCCTGCCTCCTCTCGTTTTTAACATAAGTATGTGTATTTATTTAAGGATAAAATTCAAACAACAAGAAATGGTAGAATCTTCTAATATTGTCTATATTTTTTAATTAAATATTTATTTATTTTATTGCATACATACATTCATACGGAATACAATTAAAAATCCTTTGTTTATATACGCTCAGAATAACAAAAATATAAAAAAATATTCAACAGGTATATATTAACCCACATAAAAAGTGGCAGAAACAAATAAACTGTAATACAATGGTTTATTTCTGTACCACAAAAACAGAAAACAGCTAACCATGTCGACAATGCGCATGAAATTCCGAACTGAACTTTTAGTTCCAACAAAAATCCCAGGACTGCTAATCAGGTTATGAACCGGTAACAAACTGATTCCATTGTAACCCGCGAACACATAACTGTTTCTAAAAATTCAGGATTTTACTAACCGCGAACGCTGCTTTTTTCACTGCGCAAGCGAATAGTCCCAGAACCGGTTCAGAATAAAACCCGCGAACAAAGCTGATATTTAAGCAGCTAAATAACCCCAAACTACTGCTTTTTTCCATAGGTAAACCGTTGTTCAGTAAGTCGAAATTATACAGGGTGCGACATTATTTTTTTCATTTAATGTGTGCATTTTTAACACAAATTTGACATTTTGCTTTGATCGCATTTTAAGTCTAGTCATACCACCATTTTTTATGATAGGACAAAAGTTTTAAATAAAAGTTACAGTATACAGAGTATTCCAAAAATAAGTTATGGCTAAAAGCTTGTTATTTTAAACTGTAACTCCTGGTTTTGTTTTACAAAATCGGATCCATCATTAAATTTTGCATATAGTAGGCTTTTTATTATGGCGGTCATGGCGACATTGCCACGCTATTCATAATTTACTAAAACTTTCGTAAAAAACAGGATACCCGAAAATAAGGTAATAGCTGCTCGGGGATGCGGACCGAGCAACAACCATCCAAGTTATGGAATGAATGGTGTGTGAATGAGAAGGAGTAGGGGTCAAGGTACAATAAGCCTTCAGGCTGCAGTGCACCACCTAGGGGGCGGTCGTCGGACCTGGGTGGGATGACCCCGAAAGGGTGGAAAAAAAAAAAAGGTAATAGCGAAAACAAATTAGTAATTAATAATACTTAGCTGGGTATTTGAAATCACTTAGAAAAACAAAATAAATCCTGTCAAAAAAATCACCAAATCGTATATCTTCTTATAATATGACCAATATTTCAATATTTGTAATCTTTTTAAATTGATCAGCCTGTATATTGGGTCATTTTTAGATTTTAGAAATAAAAATAGGGTTAATATTTTTTAGCAATTCCTATATCAAAAATGTAAGGTTTTTTTAGATATTTTAAGAGTTTGAAAAATTCATGACAATTATTTTTTCTGATAAAAAGAATTTTGGTATTTTAAATGGAACACTCAGTATATTTTTGTCATTATTCTTAAAATTTTATCTTTTCTCTTTAAAAAAATGTAATATAAATTATGGGTATTTTCAGAAGAATTTTGGTATTTTAAATGGAACATTCAGTATATTTTTGTCATTATTCTTAAAATTTTATCTTTTCTCTTTAAAAAAAAATGTAATATAAATTATGGGTATTTTCAGAAGAATTTTGGTATTTTAAATGGAACATTCAGTATATTTTTGTCATTATTCTTAAAATTTTATCTTTTCCCTTTAAAAAAATGTAATATAAATTATGGGTAGTTTCAGAAATAAAGCATTTATTGACACCTAAAAAATTTACTTATTAACAATAAAAATTTGCTTTATTTAACGTTAAAAAATATGCGGCAACAAAGGTGTAGGACAATTTTTACAGGTCGATAAATGCGTTTTTTTAGGATTAACTTAGCTTATGATACATTTCTTAAAATGGAAAGATGAAATTTTAAGAATATTGACAAATATACTGTGTGTTCCATTGATAGGTAATAACAAAGTTCCCTTATAATGAAAAATTACTTTTTTTATCATGAATTATTCAAAAATCTTAAATATCTTAAAAACCTTACATTGTTGGCATAGAAGGTGATAAAGAAACTTACCTTATTTTTATTCCCAACATAAAATGGCCCAATATGCAAGATATTCCATTAAAGAAAAAGTTAAAATTTAACCTTTTATATTTTTTGGCCATGCTATAAAAATGCCCTGTATGAGATCTAGTGAATTTTCTTTCAGGGATTTTTTTCTGTAGTCCTTAGTGTTTTAAAACGTCCAGCTAAGTATTAATAATAACCAAATGGATTCCATTTTTTTCTTAAGAAAGTTTTAGTAAATTATAAATAGAGTGGCAATATCGCCAGAAGTGCCAAAATAAAATCACGTACTATATATAAAATTTTATGCTGGATCTGATTTTGTAAACAAAAATAGGGGCTACAATTTAAAAAAATAGCTTTTTATCCATAACTTTTTTTTGGAACACTCTGTATAGTTTACAATATTTTTGGGACATGAACGTTTGAAAACCCTACAACTTTTTTAAAAAGCTTTTTATCATATATCTTTAAACAACAGAAATATTGGGCCTTTTCGGACAACTGGCCACCCCTGTATATCACTACTCTAGACTATCTACTTTTTTTTTATTTTGTAAATAAAATCACTGCTTTTTTACGTCAAAGAGGAGTACAGCTTTCTTTATTTAAACAATTTTTTCTTTTTACATGTAACACTACAAGAAGTCCATTAAAGATACCAAAGTCCAAAAGCCAGTACCTATGTAGGGGAAAGTGGGGTAGATTCCTACAAGGGGCACCTACATACATTGAGTTTATCTGAAGTTAGACACGAAGTAAAATAGTAACGTAAGTGGGTGTGCACAGTCTTTATGTATGTTTACAGACTAGTGAAGTTTCAGAATTTTCGGTGCGGTAAGATCGAGTGCACAACACGGAACGTGTTTTTGCCTCGCGTAAATAATTTCATAACCTAAGTTTGGACATATTTTATGGACAGTTACTATTTTTTGGATTAATTATTGCTATTTAATCCTAATTATAATATTACAAGGGCACTAATTTAATGTGTGAATTAATATTAGATGAATACGGTTTTTCTATTTCATTTTTTTCATTAATTAGCATGTGATGGGGGCAGATTCATACACAAGTATATGGGGCACATTCATACTGTATAATTGTACCCTTGGCCCTTTATGAATATTTTTTTAACTACCATTTTTTGTTACACCGACGATTATAGTTATAAATATTATATAAAGTAGTTTAAGTATGTAGTATGTAGTATATAAAGTTCCATTTTTACGGGAAAAAACAGGGTGCTTTATGAACTTTATGCCTTTGGATGTCAAGGATCAGTTAATTTATCAGACATAGTGATGATATTACCATAGATCTTAGGTCATAATCTGTTAATAACATAGGTATATTAATTTTAGGTTTTGTAAGTTAAGGTATCTTTGTGTTAACTACAGTTTTTTTATTTGGTATAATTAGTAATGTATAAGCAATATTTTTTTACATTTTGAGATTATTACTTTTAATAAAACAAAAATGGTTTTAAGTGTCTTTGGTAGATAACCTTACATGTAACGTAAAGACCGTTTAATGACACTCTGTTTACTATTCGTTACTTATGTTCATATCACGAAACTATTGCGATGTTAAAATAAGCATTAACAGATTTGGATTAAATTTGAATTTTACTATTTGTTTTGTATGTTAAAAAATGTATGTGTTTTTTTATAAAGTATGGTATTAAACAATAATAAACAATAATGATGATGAATTAATAGTGATGTTAAATGTGCGCCTTCGGTTGTATGAATGTACCCCACTAATGGGGTACATTCATACATTTTGCTTTTTTGTAAAAGTCTTATGGAAACTCGCGCATGCAGATTTTCAATAATATTAAGGTTCTACTACAATATAAAATAGTTAAGATACTAGTGTATCATAAATTAAAGAAATGGTAATTTTCTAGAAAATGGGAGCAACTCCGATTTTGACGAAATTTGGTATACGGGGGTTTTTGGGGCGCTGATCACGAATCTGAAAGAATTATTTGGCGGAAACGTTTCGTTCTCGAGATATCCATCATCAAAGTTCAAATTTGAACTAAGCTTATTTTCACTATATTCCCCTTCTTTTGCACACAATTCTTGATTTAAAGCTAAAGTGGCACACAATATTTGATTTTGACCTTTTAAAACCCCGTTTTTCTACGTTTTCACATTATTTTTGCATTAAACTGCATAGCTATACTTTGAATCATTTTAATCCCAGTTTGCCATAAAGCCCTATGTGTATGTATGGTTGCCGGATTATCAAAGAAAAGCCACGCAATTTAATTCAAAAATAATGTAAAAACGTAGAAAAACGGGGTTTTAAAGGTGAAAATCAAATATTGTGTGACACTTTAGCTTTAAATCAAGAATTGTGTGCAAAAGAAGGGGAATATAGTGAAAATAAGGTTAGTTCAAATATCAACTTTGATGATGGATATCTCGAGAACGAAACGTTTCCGCCAAATAATTCTTTCAGATTCGTGATCAGCGCCCCAAAAACCCCCGTATACCAAATTTCGTCAAAATCGGAGTTGCTCCCATTTTCTAGAAAATTACCAAAGAAATATACCTAAAACACGGCATTCCACAAAGCAAAATATAAAAACTGTATGAAACCTTCCCACTTTCCCCTACATGAAAATATCGAAATATCTTCAAATACCCATCTTTTTAAATCAGATACCTACACCTTTAGACCTGTACTATTTTTTAGTCTTGTTTTCCGTTCTGCTTTTAATTTGGACATTTAGTGATTTGTTACATAATTATACTGAATTTAAAATGATATTTTTATTTTATTTGGACCCGATGCATTTTAGTAATTAGCGACTACACAGCGCTCATTTAAGACGATATAAATCAAAACGGCTGCCAATTTAATTCTGAAGGACGAGGTTTTTTTTTTGAGTCAGAGCATGATGATGAGTCACGATTCTATTACCTATATGTCTTCCTTGTATAAGTCTCATAAATTGTATTTTATAGTTTGAATAGATGGTTAGAAGAAAAACAGGTACAGAAAGATCTATTTAATAAATATTGTTTCGGTGTCTTACCTCTGCTAGACGGTTACAGCAAAGAATACCAATCCATAGAACCCCACAAGTGAGATTTCAGCGTCCCCTAAAAATTTTTAGTACCTACCCTGACCAACAGATGGCGAAAGTAGTACGATGTCGCTTTGATAATAGGATTACCATAAGAAATTGATAGCAGTCCCTGACGAGCAGTCGGCCCGATCAGTTAGAGTGAGGATATACGCAAAATTTAATAAAAATAAAATCCCCTGATAAATGGACGCAGTATTCATAAGATTATTAAATTTATGATTTCAGAATAGGATATATCGATGCGTTTTTACAAAACATCGTAAGCGACATTCGCCAATTTTACGGGAAACGATTTTTTCTTCCCAACGCGTTATTTTTAAAGAAAAACCAAGATTTGAATGTTTTTATTTTAGATTTTTTCTTAATTTGAATTACAAAACAAACATATTTAACAATTAATGTCAAAATTTTCAAAATCTCCTAAAAAAGCTAAAAATTTTAAAATTCTAAACCTAAATAATGGTTAATTTTTAATTTTTTAAATTTTATTCAATTTCTCTTGACAACGGTGGCACACTTGCCACCAAAACGTCGATTTTTAGTTCTCTATTTACTTGCTTTATTTTTTTTTTGTTTTTTTTGTACTTTTAATTTATTTTTTGGCGTGTACCCAAATAACTACCATTAATTAAATGAACCGCCGAACCAATATAGAACATATCTTTATCTGAAATAAAGCCGTGCACTAATGTATGTACAAAAAATTACCAACTTTGTTTTTAAAATAACTCGTTTAATAAAACGTTTTCCCTAAAACTGACGAATGTCGCTTACGATGTTTTGTCAAAAACCCATCGATATATCCTATTCTGAAATCATAAATTTAATAATCCTATGGATATTACCATTTATCAGGGATTTTATTTTTATTAAATTTTGCGTATATCCTCACTCTAACTGATCGGGCCGACTGCTCGTTCGCGATTGCTATCACTTTCTGATGGTAATCGTATTAGCAAAGCGACATCGTACTACTTTCACCATCTGTTGGTCAGGGTAGGTCCTAAAAATTTTTAGGGTACACTGAAATCTCACTTGTGGGGGTCTATGGATTGGTATTCTTTGGTTAAAGTTCGAGGGATGAAAGTGGCATAAAAAAATTCCCCTAAAAACAAAAAATGACGGGTCCTAGCGTTTTTTCGTATATGACCTGGAAGCATATTTACATTCTATACTATTATACAGATGAGTGCTATTCTATAGCGTAGTATAATATGTATATTTAAAACGCGCATATGGTTTCTCCAAATCATACCGCGATACAGATAAGCGTCAATCTATAACAAAGTAGGATTTAAACCCACAATAAGCTCCTATTTCTACTCCAAATTATACCGCGGTTCAGACTTTTCACAATAGTAGTATATAGTTCTGTTGTGTTAATATAAAAACATTGTTAAAATTGTAATTTGAGATGAAAGCAAACCTAGATGTCTTGAAAAATATTATTTATAAGAAGGATATAATTGAAAGTTATAATTACGTTAGCTGTAACGACAACAGTGTTATTATAAGAAGCAAAAATCGCCATAGCAATAAAAAACAAATAGTGAGTGGTGTGACGACTGGATCCGCAATTTTAGTATTGGCACCACAACAAACTGGATAGTTAGATATACTTACCCATCACTCAAAAAAATTGAATACAAAAAGTGTTTAAGTGTCATCATAATGAATTTTTTCTCGCCAGAATTTACAAAAGACCTTCTGAATTATAACCGGAAGGCAGTAAGAATAATAGTGGGTCAACTGACAGGTCATTGCAGACTGAATAAACACCTGGAAACTATGGGCCTGGCAGAAGAAAACCTATGTAGGTTCTGCCAGGAGGAGGAAGAAATTGCAGAACACGTATGGTGCTACTGCGAAGCCCTTTGTCGTCTGCGGTTTGCAAGGCTGGGTGAAGAAAAACCTAAAGCGGCAAAATATACCAAGGGGCCAGTTTCAAGCTTGTGGAGTCTGATTAAACAGACCGGCTTGGATAGCGTGCTCTAACCTATGGACGGAGGACACACAATAAACCTGAGCAGGTTGCAGTGCTAGAGGATATGCAATCCACCTCCCAATCTAATCTAATCTAATCTAATCTAATGAATTTACCAAAGTTGTAGAATTTAAAAAATGTCCCACTCTCGAATAAGACATAAAGAATGCGGTGCCAAAATCGTATTTCTTTTCAAGAAAGTGAATCCAAATACTATAAAAAATTACCCGCATTTAAAAGGCGGACACAACATCGTCATTACGGTAAGAAATAATAACTAATTAGTTAATTATTTGAGTATAAGAACCATCATCTGTTAACGATCTAAGTAGTGTTACTGATACTGCACTGAACCACCTCTCTCAAAATTTTGCAAAAGTTGTCGAAATTCTAAAGGGAAATGATTCCATAGAAACAGTTAATGTCAGAAATAAAGCAAACATGGCTATGAATAAATAAAAACAACTGGTAATGTTTTAAATTTTTACATCAAATCAAAAAAGTTAAACGTGGTAGAATTATAGGTGTACAACCAACATCAACTAATCGCAGAAGACAAAGAACAGGGATAACTGCAGGTTTTAAAAGAATTCAGGCTGGTAGGCCAACAAAACTCGAAGGAGGTAATGTTAAAAAACGGTTTTTAAGAAATCTGGAAGTGAAAATTAGTTTGAATCAAACTAACCAAAAATTGCATTAATTTTTATATTACGTGTAAGTTATGTTTACTTTGTTAACTTAGAAATAGGCCATAAAAAATAAAGGTACCTTTAAAAATTTTGTTTTACCGCGGTATAATTTGGAGTAGAAATAGAAGCATATTGTAAGTTTACATCCTACTATGTTATAGATCGGCGCTTATCTGTATCGCGGTATGATTTGGAGAAACCATATGCGCGTTTTAAATATACATATTAGCTTTGTTCGCGGGTCTGATTCTGAACCAGAACCGAACTGGTTTAGAATTGTTTTAAAGCGCATGTCTAATTATTTATTAGTTCGGAATTTTTATTTACCGCGAACGATTTTCTATACAGCTGATGATGTATTCTAACCTAGCCTTTTGGTTAGGATTTTTCATGGTTAAATTGGATACTAAACAGAAAAATTAAATTCAAACAAAAAGGTAAATTGTTATACTGTCGAAAGCCACTCGAGGTTTCTCGGCGGAAGACGAGGGATTTCCTGCCTCCTCTTGTTTTTAACATAAGTATGTGTATTTATCTAAAGATAAAATTCAAACAACAAAAAATGGTAAAATTTTGTAATATTGTCTATATTTTTTAATTACATTTTTAACACGCTTTTATTAACTTGGGTTGTAACTATCTATCTATCTATCTATCTATCTATGTAACGGAATCTTTGAGCCTAATTTTAACCAACTTCCAGCTATTCGATTTTTTGAAACTTTGCACACGTGTCAAGGACCGATGAAGATGCAATAATTTAAAAACAGTATCCCGTTATCTTTTTTGAATCGCCAGGAAAAAAATTCCATTATATTATAAAAACAACACCTAGGATGCCATCTGTTGGCAACATTTCAAACTTTGCTATTAAATGAAGAAGAAATTTTTAGTTTTTACACAATTTGGTTAGTTGCACCATGAGTGTTCAATTTTTATGAACAATAAAAATATAGGGTTAGTTGCACCATTACTTCAAGGATTCCATAATAAAAAATATATCGAACTAAAAATGAAAAATAAATAATAGTTTAAAAACTAAAAAACACGCTTTTATATGCAACCGAACTAAAAATTAGAAAATAATTTTTCATTACAAAGAGTTTGTCACTTCAGAATAAAAGCGTGGGGTGCTTAATATATTAAATGTTATAATTATTCTATTTGCAAATATCTATGAGGGAAAAGTTATGAAAAAATAGTAAAATGCACCCCACGCTTTTATTCTGAAGTGACAAACTCTTTGTAATGAAAAATTATTTTCTAATTTTTAGTTCGGTTGCATATAAAAGCGTGTTTTTTAGTTTTTTAAACTATTATTTATTATTTATTTTATTGTGCACATACATTCATACGGAATACAATTAAAAATCCTTTGTTTATACACGCTTAAAATCACAAAAGTATAAAAAAATTCCACAGGTATATTAACCCGCATAAAAGTGGCAGAAACAAATAAACTGTAATACAACGGTTTATTTCTGTACCACAAAAACAGAAAACAGCTGACCATGTCGACAATGCGCAAATTCTGAACTGTACTTTTAGTTCCAACAAAAATCCCAGGACTGTTAATTAGGTTACGAACCGGTAACGAACTGATTCCATTGTAACCCGCGAACACAGAACTGCTACTAAAAATTCCGGATTTTACTAACCGCGAACGCTGCTTTTTTAACTGCGCATGCGAATAGTCCCAGAACCGGTTCAGAATCGAACCCGCGAACAAAGCTATAATACCACGCTATAGAATGACACCCATCTGTATAATGGTATAGAATGTAAATACGAGACCTGGAATGTCCAAAATGAACTGTTTATCGTTTTCAAATGGTCACCCCACCCTGTATTTTTAGGTAATTACTTTTGTTTTCTGAAAACCAGACATTTATCTGTATTTCTCTTCTCATGTAATACCCAAACTCCATTTTGGGTAAATCTTTACACCATATGTTTTAAATATTTCTTTATTAAGTGATTTTACTAAAAACCATTATTTTGCACGATTTAATGCCGTTTTGCATACCATAAATCCCTATAGGCTATATTTTTAAAAGTAATGGCATGTAGGCACCATATACAGGGTAATTTTGGCTGTTTTACGTCAAATTATAAATTATCTGAAGTCATGTGAGCACAGGATATGGCTTTAAAGTTTTTAGTAATTCGTTAATAATTTAACCTTTTTACTATGCACTATTATAATTTCATTTTAATGTCAATTTTGATTTAAAAAAAAAATTAAAAATATCGTTTTAATTGGGCAAAAATATAATGTTTGACATTATTATACGGGGTTTTTTACACAAATGCGAAGAATTTTAAGACGAAAAAATAAGGTTTTTATTTTTTCTCTTTAAAATAAAACGTGCAAAAATTATACAATTCTCCAAAAAAAAATTTAAAAATAAAATGTTTTTAAATTAAGTAAACGAGAATATCGTTAATATCAATAAAGTGCAAAAGCATTTTAAAAGTGTATTCGTATATTAGCCTGGTTTATTTAAAAAAATATATTTTTTTTCTACTGTGCACACCCCTGGAAGTCATCCTGTCGGCGCCCATGGAAGGCATAATTTATTTTACAAAAAAATCTGCTTATTTGTTGTAACCCATTAAAGCGTTTGATATATTTCTTTATTTGGAAATACTTAGTAGCTTAAATACAATTTGTTTTTGTATTGAAAAATATTAATTTTTTTTTACTTATTTCACGATATCTTAACCCAATGTTTATACAACAAACTACCCTTTATTTTAAAGAAAAAATCACTTTTAAAATGTTTTGCATTTGTTTTGGAATTCAAAAAAAAAATCTTTTTTTCTTTCACCCAAAGATATTTTAGGGGATGCCCAAAGATAGATCTACCGATACCACAAGAGCCAAATGAGTGCTTAAGGTAATTTGACCAACATGGTATTTATATTTGGCAACGCTGCGTAAAAATAATAGACATCATACGCTAAAATCAACTGCACAAGCATCTTTATACTCTATTTTTTTGCAAGAGATAGTAATAAAAATGTCTCGGGACGGTTAGAAGGTTGTAAACCATAGGCGCACCAGTCTTTGTGCAAAGAACAGGTAGAAATACACCGAATTACGTTAAAAAGGATTATAAATTTTATATATATTTTAGTATCTTTCCGTATGTTCAACTGAGTGGTTATAAATTGTTAGAGTATTGTTCAAATTATTACAATATTGTAAAAATGGCTTCTCCGCAGAAACGCGCATGTATCGGCCATTTAACTGTAAACGAAAAGCAGATTGTTAAAACGTATTCGATTATACAGGGTGCAGCAGAATGGACTCCCACATTTGGGTAGCACACTTTTTTTAACTATGTTTTCAAAATTATATCGTGTAAGTGACGGCCGTTAGCAGCGACACACATGCGAAGGCGTTCCTAGAAGTTCCGTATCTCTTTTATCATCATGTCTTGAGGAATAGCAGCAGTTTTATCTCGGATCGCTGTCTTGATTTAGGAAAGTCAAGAACCAGTTGCCCTTAAGTTAGCAACCCATTTAAAAATTGTTTTCCGGTCTGGAACAGAGGCATTCGGAGGCAAGAAGCGCGTACAAAATGCTCTTTTCGACGCGGTGACACATTCGTCATTTTTGAATAATAGCTCAATAACAAATTCACGTTGGTCACCAGACCAAGACAGCGCCTAGTAACAAACCTTATCAATCGCCCAAGCGAATGTGACCATCCCCACCAATGTCCAACTTCCATTACCGATGTCCTAGCCTGATGAAATGTGGGAGTCCATTCTGCCGCACCCTGTATTAGAAATGATCAAAACTCTAATTTAAGTGTGGACGATTGTGTTCAAAAATGTGCGTTGATGACTGGGGTGGGAAAAGCGACAATTTACAGAATTTTGAAAGAAGAAAAAGAGGGAGGTATAATTCCACCAAAAAGCGACTGAGCAAAACAGAACTTTATATAACAGACGACACAAAACAAACAATTCGACGAATTGTACATAGTTATTTTACCGAAAGAAAATCCCTACTTTAGGTGTCATGCGAAAAATCATCTACACGTGCCGGAAATAAGTAGAGTAAAACTTTGGAAAATCTTAAAGGTCTAAATTTTCAGTGGAAAAAATTCCAAAGAAAATATTTATTAATAGAGAATGGAGACATTGTCCATTGGAGGAGAGATTATTTGAGAAAAATAAAAAAGCTCGTACTGAAGGAAAGACAATATATTATCTAGATGAGACTTGGATAAATCAAGGACATACCGTTAAAAAATATTGGCAAGATGGGAATATAACAACTGCTCGCCAGGCTTTTAATGAAGGACTTTCTACCGGTTTAAAACCTCCCTCTGGAAAGGGGACTAATTATTACTCATATTGGAAACGAGAATAGTTTTGTGGATGGAGGTCTTTTAATGTTTGAGTCCAAGAAACCCATTAAAAACGTATTAGACTGGCATCAATTTTTTTATGTCTTTATATATACCATATTCGATAAACTTTTCGGGCGCAGCATAACCTTTCGGTGGTGTTGCCACATGTCAGTCACATAGCATATTTTTCTTAATTATTTATTAATTACTCCTGTCACAAGCTCTGAAGGTTGAATTTTAATTAGCCAAAATGTTCAGAATTGTTTTTTCTTCCGTTGATACAACTTTCATTAAAATCTGAACATCAGTTTTTGTGAAGTAAAATAAAATCTGCCATTTCCCATAAGGATCAATGTTAGAAGCAATTATTTTATAATATTTATAACTTTTTTTAGTTCTCTGTAGACCTTTGAAAATTTAACTTGATGATATTTTTATTATAAAGTACCAGTATGCTAAGTTTCATAATTTTTTGAACATTAATTCTTACACCGGTAGTACTACCTGGGTTCTTTAAGTTTTTCTGTATAAATAACATGAAAAACTGGGTTTTTCCACTTTTCGGTCCTGTAAGCTGTAGAAAATATTTATTTATTAGGAAAGGGAAAAAAGCTCTATATTCTAGCTCGAGAGTCGAGAGGGAGACAATAAACCGAGAGCTAAAATCTATTTTTTTCATTTATAATACATTATTTTTCTCTGTGGCGAAAAAAAACGACTTAGTATTAAAAAAAACATACTTATTTTTACAATATAATAAAATGGTTTCTTTTCACGAAAAACAAATTTTTTTAGTTAATTAATTAAATGAATCTTATTAAATAATAATTTTAATACAAAAAGTTATTTAATATAAAAATTATATCGTCAATATTTAATTTTTTCCATAGCTTTGAATTTTAAATTATCGGTTTTTACATTTTTTGCGAAACTCTAAGGCAAGTTGAAGAAAGCAGGTTTAAACTCAGTTCTACAGAACTTAGGTCAGGCCTTTGAACTTTCCGTAAAATATCAATTTTTCCAATTCCTTGACACTGACAGCAATATTAACATTTTACGGAAGAACTGCTCCCGTACTCTGTAACTCGATAGAGAAGACATATCCGTTCTATGCAATGTAAATCATATGGCAACTTCAGGAAATTTCTTTTCTATCGAGTTACAGAGTACGAGGGCTGTGTTTTAACCTGCTTTGTACAACTGGGCCTTAGTGTTAGAAAAAAAAGGTAAATTGCAAATTTGTATTACGTCTAAAATCCAATAAAAAAAGTCACCTCTTACATTTTGTATAATGGTTACACTCTATACAAGACAAGATCTATTTGTAGACTCGAACCGTAGAAAATTGCGTGATGATTACCAACGTCCTCGGACCCACCAAGGTTACACAAAAGAGTGTTTAGTGAGTTAAGTGTGAGAAAATTAGTAAAGCATGCACCTTGTATACACTTATTTTTCACGTCGAGTAATTTAACCTCATCAATTAGATTATTAAGCACCGTAATAGCATTTCGTTTTGTGAAAAGAGCGCGACGAATTTCGGGAGAAGGACGCTCGGTGTGAATGGATGCGTGATTAAAGATGGATTGCAGCTTTAAGGGGTCCATAGACGTCGAAAATTGCTTTGCTCGTAACCTAACCTGTAATACACTACGTTTATATCGAATAGTTGACGCCAGCTTGAGTTAAAGCGGTTTTTAAAAGTGGCTTGAAAAAGCGATATAAACCCGCTTGAAAGTGACTTGAATCGTTCAAGTCAAGCCTAAAAATAAGTAGGGTTGACTTCACTGAAGCCGATTATAAACACGATATAAACGATTCAAGCGGGCTTAATAACTGCCTAACTTCAGATGAATGCTTCGTCGAACGTCATCAGTGTCAATTTCATATATGATTTTCACATTTTTATACAAAATATGAGTGGAAAAACAGGTGAAAGAACTTTAAAACATGCTCACACCAACAACAGCACACAAAACCGGACAAATTAAAAAGTGAGGTTTGTTTTTAATTTCTTGTTTACTGTGAAGTTGGATGCAAAACTGCCGCATGCGTATGACGATGGCCTGAAATGTGCTTGACCTCGATTTTTAATCGACTTTCAAGCCACCGAAATAAACACGTAGACTTGGAAATCGCTTCAAAGCCGCTTTGTTTTCAAGCCAGCTTGAACTATTCGATATAAATATAGTAATAGCTCAAAATATTCATATTCTCACAAAAAATCTTTTGTGGATTAGCCGCAGATCGTCCATAAGGTCATTTAGTCTAACCTTCCTATACCGAGTAGTACGTCCCATGTAAATTTAAAGGGGGTTAATTATTGGCTTCCGGTGCATTTTACAAAAAAAAATGTAAGATATCTTTTGAAGAGACCAATATGACAAACCCTTGTGCCATGTTTCAAAACATTTTATTAAGCAAATTTAATGTAATTGCAAAATTACCAAATTTTTGGTTCAGGTAAAACCAAACAGACAACAGCGACCAACAAAAAATTTGTTAAAAGACAATCACTGATTTATTGACACTTTTTCTCATGTCAGTGACAACATTCATTTTACATATGGATGGTGGAGGGGAGGATAACCATCTTTTATGGCAAACAAGTTGAAAAAGTGGCCATCGGAATATAGCAAATTGGGATGGCGCCACAGTAGCCAGTGGAGGGATTTTGGTATTTCTTTCCTTTTTATTTTGTATCTATCTGTCCTTTTTCATTTTGTATCTCACTCTAATAATCCATGCTCATTGGTTAAAAAATCTCTTCTGGCTACTGTGGCGCCACCTTAAGTTGCTCCTTTCGACGGACACTTTTTGAAACATTCAGATGGTTATCCTCCCATCCACCATCCATAATTTTACAGGTGCCTGCTTGGTTTTACCTGAACCGTATTTTTATTACGTATTTAGTTTTATTTTTAACTTAGCACGAGAGTTTGTCATATTGGTCTCTTATGAAAAGTTATCTTACATTTTTGTGTACAATGTACAAAGGGGCCAATAATTAACCCCTATAATTTACATTGGATATCCTATGTTCCGTTCGGCGACGCATCAGCCGGTATAGTTTATTTTTTAAAACAAGTAATAAAGTAATTATTCCTTTAAAGCAACTACAAATCTATTGCTATGTAAAAGCTCCGTTTATACAAAATCGAGCTAATTTACTCGAGCGCATTTATATTGACCTTATGAATGGCAATGCAAAATGCATTAAAACCAAAGAAAGAAGCACACATGCACGATTTGACAGGTAAAATAGGAAATGTATATTATTAAAACATCGACGGCCGGACAATTGTATTTTTTCTCCATAGGACGCGGTGGTTAGCAGAGGACATTTATAAAAATTAGCCTTTATACAATGTGTGCAAAAAGTCCCGGAACTCCCTTAATAATTCGCAAATGCGCTCATTTATCGAAAAGTCTTCCAAATAAAGTTTATAGATATATTTTAGATCTATTTTATAAAAATATGTTTACATGTACAGGGGGCATCACAACGAAGATATAGACACAAGTTACCTTTTTTTAAATGGAATGGTGTATATTTTATTGGATTTTTGAATTCTCCACAAAATTTTAACATGACTTTGTGTAACATATGCTATACCTAAACTCACTAGTTTAAAAGATACAAGGGTTTAAAAAATATAATGTAAATATTTATTAACTTTTAAAAATATGAAAACACTTATTAATAAAAACAGAATTGACACAAAAATAACTTGTAAACACTTAACCTATTTAATTAAATGTTGGAAGTGACCTCCTTGAACGGCTTGACAATGTGCTACTTTGTAATAAAAAGCATTTGTAACATTTTGTAGCATATTCGGAGTAATGTTTTCACATTCTCTTCTTATTCTTCCTTTTAGTTCATCGATATTTTCTGGTCTTGTCAAATAAACCCTATTTTTTAAATGTCCCCAAAGAAAGTAGTCTAGAGGCGTAAGGTCGGGGCTTAGCTTGCTAATTAACAACTGCTCAATAATTACCAAACGTCACTTATACATGTCATACATACCCAAAAATGTTACTATGTAAATGTAACTAGGTAAATATTGTAACAGGTGAAAATAAAAAATATCGATAAAATACTTTTTTAAACCCTTGTATCTTTTAAACTAGTGAGTTTAGGTATAGCATATGTTACACAAAGTCATGTTAAAATTTTGTGGAGAATTCAAAAATCCAATAAAATATACACCATTCCATTTAAAAAAGGTAACTTGTGTCTATATCTTCGTTGTGATGCCCCCTGTACATGTAAACATATTTTTATAAAATAGATCTAAAATATATCTATAAACTTTATTTGGAAGACTTTTCGATAAATGAGCGCATTTGCGAATTATTAAGGGGTTCCAGGACTTTTTGCACACAGTGTATGGTAAAAAAATTGGATCCGCAAAATAAGTGAACTAGACAAAGAAGAACTAATTGACTTATTAAAGTATACGCAATACGTATTATATTTGCATAAACATTTTTTGTTTTTTAATTTATTTGTACTTTGTCGTTGTGCCTTCCAATATCATTTAATCAACATTAGATTCACTTGCCCAAGAAATATTTTATAAAAAGTACTAGTAAAGAAAATTTTAACTTAATCAAGCCCGCGAGGCTTATGTGAACCTAGCCTAAGTAAAGTTAAAACCATATTTATTTCATTCTGAAAGCGATGCCGTCAAGTACACAAAAATTATTAAGTAAACAAACCTTTTCGAAAGCACATAGCCTCTGACAGAGCCTTATAACATATTTTTTAGATAAATAAATAAAAATATTGCGAAAACACGTATCACGTACTTAAAAAACACCCTCCCATTTCGTCTCTGGCCTGCTATAAAACTGTGGCGCCTGGCATAATCGTCGGGTTTTTTGCTGCAATAAATCACTGTTTACAAAAGGGTTTATTTGCTACATCATTTTTGTGTACTTGGCGCGGCATCGCTTTCAGGATGAAATAAATATGGTCTTAACTATACTAGGTACCATGGGGGCCTGGTTTAATTTTGGAAAAATCTAAGTAAGTTAAGAATTGTGAAGGTAAACTGAACCATATTTAAGTGTAGAAGGTTTTCTTTAAAGTAAAGGTATCGAAATAAAATGTTGGTCTATTTTTAAAAATTTTATTAATTACGAAACATTTATTGCTTTCTTTGGAAAATGTAAAATTTTTGTAGGCTATTAAATCTTTTCCACTCACACTTTCAATTACTGATACCGACATTTTCTCACTATTAAAATCTTGAGCGGAAATCTTTTCGCACATCTATTCACTATTACAATGAGAACTGAACTGATTAAGTGGTATACAAATTATTAGTGTCAATTATAGGAATTCTTACCTGCCCTGACCCACACCCCTCTCGGGAAGGGCTGGCGCCCCATTTACCTATGATATAAACGTAACCTTACAGGCGTGCAGGTAAAAGAGATATTTTCGCGCCCCGTTTACCTCCGTCCATGGGACTAAGTTAACGTCATTATAAGCAAATCTTTTCGTGTGTGGACCGCTTTAGATATTCCTTATTAGGTCGGTGTGTAGCAACTGTGGCAAAATGGATGAAAGATGGACAGAATAGACTACGATGGTAAAGTATACAAAAGATTTATATGATAAAAAGCCATACCATCATAAAATAATTTATATTTTTAACAAGAATACGACGAGAACATTAATTTAAGAAAAAAATCTTACCAACAGGGGTTTGCGGTTTGGTAACACCATTTCTGCTTACCTAAAAACAAAAAAAAAAATATTATTGTGATGATTTTACAAAATTGCAAATTTACACTAACCAGCACAGAAAACCCATTTCTAGAAGTTGATTTAAACTTAAAATTTAATACAGTATGTTCTAAGAAATTACTAAAATTACAGGGTCATTTAACTTAGTCTATGCTTTAAATATGAATTATATCAGATTTTGCTTAGGCAAATAATTAAAAAAACAAGCATTAAATAACTGAACTTTAAGGGATTGTAACTGGAAAACAAATGACATTAAAAAATATATATACAGACAGGTCCACGCTACTAGAAACATAGGCAGAAAAACTGATGAGTTTACTACTTAACACCTATTTGTAATGGCTGGAGCTTGTAAAAAGCAATTAATATTTTAATTCAAAATTAAATTTTCACATTTTCACAAACTCGTGTCAGACGAATGTAAGGCAATTCGCCTAAGTGTTTCTTATGTTTCTTTTACAGTGGACCTGTCTGTATTTTTCGAATCGCCCAATATAATAAAATTAAAATAAACCGCTCTGATAGCCAAAATAATTTTGATTTTAAAAACGGTGCCTTAAAACAAAAAGTCCAAGGTACAGTTTTTATAATTAATTTGGCCTTATAAAAGCGACTTTATTAAAAAAAAAAAACCAGTGTCGTCCCGTCTTTTTCGCTTAACATAATAATACTCAAAATAAATGTAAACTACTTGAGACGGAATAGTTTCAACACCCCGTACGATAAAAACTAGCATTTTTATGGTGTATCAACCTATTTAAATGTAGAATTTTCCCTAAAATTTCTTAACTTCTTGTGACACCTTGTATATCTTAATTTAATACCGTAAAACCCTACTGTTTATAATAAAATTATTTTCAAACATACATTTAACACAACCTTTTCCGAAGTTAGTATACTTACTATATTTATAAAGTGTTATTTAAAAATGTTAAACTATTCGCACCAGAGACTGTCGTGTATATCAGATAGGAACAGCAATTTGCCTGTCGAAATAAAAAGAAAAACAAAGTCTAAAAAATTATTGATCTATATGTAAAACACTTAATTTGCATCTGTAATGGGGGCCTAATAACGCAGATCTAGGGCGATTCATGCTTGAGAAGAAATTCGCAAACACAGGTACGTATTAGAAGTATTAATCAGACTTAAAAATTGTCTTAAAATTACGGAAATATTATTTTTCTAGGACTGTTTGAAAATGTTTACATTTTTAATGCAATTTTTTTCGCTTTGGACAATCCACGAAGGCTGAAAGCCTAAATACTAACGTACCGTGAGTGTCTTAAGCAGGGTAAGAGGAAGTTTGTTAACACAGGACTAAAAAACTTGAAGATTTGGGAGGGAAGGAAAGACCTGGCAGTAGGTTCCACAGTCTAGAAACTCTAGGGATAAAAGAACGAACGAAATGAGAAGTTCGGGGCCTGTCCAATTGGACCGTATAGGGATGCATACGTACGGCACCACGAGTTTCTCTGTTGGGAGCTGCAAGGGGAGGGACTATACTGGATAATTCGTCGGAGCAGAAGCCGTAAAAGTATCTATAGAAGAGCGATAGATCTCCCACAGCTCGACGATGGGCAAGAGAAGTAAGTCTTTGAGTAATTAAAGGATCATTAATAAGACGAATAGCGCTTCTTTGAATGGCATCAAGAATGCTGAGGGTTGTAGGGGATGCCATTCCTCAGACATGAGAACAATATTCCAGAGAGGGTCGAATTTGGGACACATACAAAGTGTATAAATTGGAAGGGGAAAAATACTTTTGGCTCGGAAAAGAAATCCAAGCTTTTTGACGCCGCGGTGGCTATAGATACAATGTGTTTATGCCAGTTAAGGTTATTTTCAAATGTGACGCCCACAAGGTTAAACGTGTCCCTGCTCTGCAAAACCTGGCCACTCATAAGCAAAGGGTGAGTGTTTGATGATTTTTTTCGCGACAAGGAACATGATTGTGTTTTGGATGCATTAAATTGAACGAGATTTTTGGCGCCCCAATCCAATATCAAATTGAGATCCTGTGAAAGAGATATCTGCATCGCCCTGCGTTTGCCTTCCAAGTCGAGTTGAGAGATTGGCTTGGGAACCTGAAAAGTGGAGTGAAGGGTACTATCGTCAGCATAACTATGAATGGGATTGGTTGTGGAAGAAAGAAGGTCGTTGATGTGAAGAAGAAACAAAGTTGGTGCTAGTACTGAACCCTGAGGCACTCCAGCATTAATTTCGTGAAAGCTTGAAGAGTGGCCATCAACAATGACTGATATACGTCGATTAGAAAGATAACTGGAGAGCCAAGAGCAGAGTTTAGTTGGAAGAATAGGAGGGAAGTTTATTAAGAAGTGCGTCATGCCAGACTTGGTCGAAAGCTTTAGATATATCAAGAGCAACGATCTGGGACTCACCTAGAAACTCAAGAGACTTGTTCCAGTTGTGTGAAACGAAGGAAAGAAGATCTGCTGTAGATCTCTTGTGACGAAATCCGTATTGCCTGTCATGTAAAATTTTATGTTTTTCTAAATACCTAAGAATTTGCGAGTTAATGGATTTCTCCATTACTTTACAAAGCATTGAAAGCAGTGAAATGGGTCTATAGTTGGATGGAAGAGATTTAGATCCTTTCTTGGGAATAGGCTGGACACGTGCAGCTCTCCAGCATGTCAGGAAAAATACCCGTGTCGTAAGAAATTCGAAAGAGCCTGGTTAAAATGGGTGCAAGTTCAGGAGCACATTTTTTTAAAATGATTGCTGGTATTCCATCTAGCCCAGACAATTTTAAGCAGATAATATGGCTCATTACCCACGGTCATTATCCATGGCCATTACCCCCACTCATTACCCACGTCCATTAGCCACGGCCGTTATAAGGTGCTTTAAATGTGCTATAACGATACGATAATTTGTATATGTTTTCGACCACTTGGTTTTCTAAATATGACTTTTCAGCCAAGATCACCATTTTCAGTCACATAATATGAGTATAAAAATATCTTTGAGTTACGTAAAATCAGCTTATAATTAAATCAATCATATTAATTAAAAAATTTGAAGTAGGCGATAATGTCGCGTATGTCATGGTTGGCAAATATTTTGTCACAAATCGGGAAGTTGTTTAAAAATGTTTTTCAGTGATATATAATAGTCGTAGAAAAATATAGTATGCAACTTGTACGGAATACTCATTTCGCTCTTGTATGCTCGTGGGAAGTGAGTTACATTCCGTGCTCGTCAAATAATATATTTTTATTCTTGAAATATTTTTCCTATTAAAAATGGACTAATCATACACTTTTTAAATATATTTTTTTAGTGATTAAATATTTATGGCGTGTTTAACTGCGGTAAATTTTTTTCCTCCATACAAACTTATTATCACTAAATATCTAAATTCATTATCAACGAAATTCTTCACTCTTGGCTTTAATCTAAGTTTTTCAAAAATTAATCTAGCCGTATCATACAAATTTAAATTGAATAAACTATCCAAACATTTTTTGCACAATTGTGCTTAGCAAATAATTTGTTGGACAATAATTTAAAAAAACACTTGACACCTTAGCAGCCTAGTAGTTTTTAAAGTAAAAACACTTGGCCACTTCGCGGTCCCTTGTTTTTACTGAACTATTGTGCATTCAACTATTTTCCAAGCAAAATCATGTTTAAAATGTGTTGGATAGTTTATAAATTGAAATTAGTTTTACTGCATCCTTTATTATTGAATAGCTTTGTTTTAAAGGAATATAGGTGATTCGAGTAATAGCTTTGACTAAAGCAGAAAAATATATTTTTAAAAATTACCTCTTAAGAGAATGCCAAGTTTTGGATAGATTTTTATTCTTTAGACCTTTGGTTTGAATAGGAATATATACAAAACTTGCATTATTTTAAGAGTTAATTTTGAAATAGGCCAGTGTTGTATCGCCGGGCAGGACATGGAAGTCCCATGTAATTTTTAATGGGGTCAATTATTGGCTCCCTAATTATTTTAGAGGAAAATTCTATAAAAGTTTATTGAAGGGCATGCAAATCTACGTGATGTAAACTTTAGATTTTTCGGTTAACCCGTTTGCTAGTTAGATGCTAATATATTTTTAAAATTGTTACATTATTATCGCCTTATATTTATGACCAACAATAAAAATACCAAGTTAGCGATACATTACGTTGGTCACTTTGAAATTTGGTGCTTTATTATTATCAAAAATCGTACTAACTGGCATTTTTTATTGTTGTTCATACATATGACGTGATAATAATGTAACAATTTTTAAAAATATATTAGCATCTAACTAGCAAACGGGTTAACCGAAAAATCTAAAGTTTTTACCATGGACGTAGATTTGCATGCTCTTCAATAAACTTAAATAGAATTTTTCTCTAAAATAATTAGGGAGCTAATAATTGACCCCATTAAAAATTACATGGGATTTCCTATGTCCCGCCCGGCGATGCAACACCCGGTATATGTTTCTGCTTTATCTCAAAAGCTATGCTTGAATGCCTTACATCCTTTCACAAATAAGCGATTAATTATGTAAGTTCTATTGCAATATTACCAAATAAAAAGTATTATTCGAAATATTTATACAATTCGGACCTGCACCTGCTTTTATTTTTTAAGAAAGGTCGACCTATATATACGAAGAGATCGCATGTTCCACTCACATCTTCTGCCTTTAAAATTGGTTTTAAAATTTGGATTCTTTTTTACATTTTGTAACCGCCAGTTTGACTTCATCATACCTGAAAGCTTTAAAAGTATTTTTAACCGACCGAACAAGAAAATTCTTAAAAACATTTTTTTTTAATATACATGTTTATACAGGGTGTTCGGAAAGGTAAGAGTGCGAGTAAGCCAAGGAATACTGGATGCTTAGAGAGAGCCAAAACAATGTCAATACTTAATAAAAAAAATTATATCCATCGGGCTTTGTTCTCGTTTTTTCGTTTATAGTTTTATTAAAAATTTAGCACTTAATTTTTTTAACATTTTAATTTTTATTTGTTTCTTTCTCATGCTTAAAAGATAATAAATAAAAAGTTATAAAAATTTTATAGGAGAATTTTTTTTATATCTTTTTAATCATCGTTGTAAGTTGGTGTCAAAAAATACATAAATAAAAACCCTGTACAGGTTAGCGCCTTTTCTGATAACCTTACAGGGTATAGCGAAAACTAAAAGAGTTAGAACAAATCTGATTGCACATTCTCGATTTCCAATTTTTAAAACAAATTTAGTGGAGAAAGGAAATCATGGCTAACTTGATTTGTTTTGAAGATACAAAGCATTTTATAAATTTTGTCAATTTGGTCAGGCATTTGTAACTCGCTTGATATTATAAATAGAAAAAAAGGTAAATAGGAAAGTTTTAGGGAATTTTACGTAGAACGTATAGCTCACCTATATTTTTTCTATTGATTTTTATTTTAAAGTAATATCATATAAGTTAAGTTTTTTTAACGGAACACCCTGTATATTGTATAACCAATAGTAAGGTCTTCTTAAAAGCCCCAAAAATTCCACATTTGATGAGATTTCAGTTGTCATAGTTTGGTAAATATATCCATCGCCAGGAGTTTGATAACAAAATTACATCTTTTTAAACAAAACACCCTGTAAATTGTACACCATTAAAAAGACATTTTAAAGATCTTCAAAAAATACTACATTTGAAATGACTTTATCTGATATTTTTGAAGATATAAGCTTCCAAATCTGAGTGTGTTAGATTATACAATGTGTAATGGAAATTATATTTACTATGTTTTAGATTTGGATGGTCACATTGCTAAAACTATAAGAGATAGACGTCGACATCTTAGATGTGGCATTTTGTTAAAGCTTTTTGCAATATCTTCACAATGGTAGCATAATATACAGTGTGTTTAATTTAAAAATCCTAATAATGGCCATATTTCCGAAACTCTTAACAAAATAGCATTAAATGCACTATTTCTTACAGCTTTTAAAAAATAATTTTTTATTGATGACAAAATAAAACATAATTTAGAAGCTGTTTCGTTAAAAAAAAATTTTTATGTTATAACTTTATAATAAAAGTCAATGAAAAAATATAGATACCCACTGACTACTACTACTACGTGAAATCCTTTCTATTTGCATTTTTTTTTCATCTTTAATATTAAGCGAGGTAAAAGTATCTGGCTAAATTGACAAAATCTCTAAAACGAATCAAGTAAGCCATTATTTTACTTTTACCACTGAATTTGTTTAAAAATTGGAAGCGATATTGTACAATCAGATTAATTTGTTCTATCTCTTTAGGTTTTCGCCAAAACCCGCATGCCCATTAATAAGTCCTTAATTTTTTTACCGTAATTAGCAAACACCCTGTATAATTTTGGTAAACCAGAATTTTGTCTGTATGACCAAAAAAGGACAACCATAATTTTCCTAGCTACACAAGCTAATAGTTGTCTTAAATGTAAAACGAATCCAACAAATCTTTCAGGAAATATAAAGATTCCGAGACGTACAACCATTGTAAAAGTTTAACTAACAGAAAAACAAGGATCGGTCTTGGTGATTTGCATCCTCTGCTGGATTCTCAGATTTTTAGTTCCTCATGAACAAGATCTATTTTAAAAAAAGTATTTGCCAAGAATTGTTTCTTTGGTAAAGGGTATTTTACAAATGTGTGTTTTTTGCAAATTTGCAATTGAAAGTAAAGCTTTACAATTTTATGGAAAAAATGGGTAAAATAAATGGAAAATAGGTTTTTAGGGGGTAAAAATCATATATTAAGTGCAAACTTAGCAGAAAACTCAAGAATTGCGTGCAAAAGAAGGGGAAATATGGTGAATTTAGGAAACACACTGTATAAACAGGTCATCTAACAAGTGTTCAAGACGCTTTTTTATGTTTTTAAAAATCGTTTTTGCTTTTTATATATAATGTAAAATAATGCAATAAGAAAATAATGGAAATAATTTAAATTTAAATTTTAATAAAATTATTTAAATACATATTTTTGTAATTTATGTAACCTAAGCGACCCTGTACAAACGGATATAAATTTTTAAAAACGTACGGTACTTGGAGTAGGTACATGTATATGTGTTAATGCAATACATTTAACAAATTATTATCGGAAATCTTGACAGAAATATAAATATTTTCTCTTATCCGCATTGTAGATCAGACAGGTGAAAATTATGGCACGGTTTTTTCTGACACACCTCCTAAATAAAACATTTTTTTATGATTAATACGAAATTTGTCAGATTTTTATTATCAGTTAACTTTATTTTAAAACACAGACGTACATCTTCGAGGTTAAAAATCCTCTTGACAATAACACTAATAATAATAAAACAAAATATACTTTGTTCATAGTCACTTTAATTAAAGTGACTATGAACAAAAGTATATTTTTTGTTTTATTTTATTAATTTAAAATGTACGGTCACAAAGTAACGGACGAAACCATAAATTCTTTAATAACAATAATAATAATGTTTCACTTTAAAAGAATTAGCCAATATAACTTTTTTCCAACATCTCCTACTAAAGCAACATACACTACGTTTATATCGAATAGTTGAAGCTAGCTTGAATTAAAGCGGATTTTTAAAAGTGGCTTTAATAAAGCGATATAAACGCGCTTGAAAGTGACTTGAATCGTTCAAGTCAAGCCTAAAAATAAGTAGGGTTTGACTTCACTGAAGCCGATTAGAAACACGATATAAACGATTCAAGGGATTAATAACTGCCTAACTTCAGATGAATGCTTCCTCGAACGTCATCAGTGTTAATTTCATATATGATTTTGACATTTTTATAAAAATATGAGTTGGAAAACAGGTGAAAAAACTTTAAAACACGCTCACACCAACAACAGCACACCACAGCACACAAAACATGACGAATTAAAAAGCAAGGTTTGTTTTTCGTTTGATGTTTACTTTGAAGTTGGATGCAAAAACTGCCGCAGGCTCACGACGATGGCCTGAAATGTGCTTGACTTCGATTTTTAATCGACTTTCAAGCCGTCGAAATAAACAGGTAGACTTGAAAATCGCTTCAAAGCCGCTTTGTTTTCAAGCCAGCTTGAACTATTCGATATAAACGTAGCAATAAGGTGCAATTCATTACTCTCCTCAAATATATACAGGGTTTCCAACGTGGAACTGCTGCGATCGATTTGTCAAAAAGTAGGCTTTGAAAAGTTTTGAAAATTTGGTACCATTTTAAAGTCAGTGGGGAGGTACAACTTAAATATTTTGACAGTTCTACCACTGTTCTGGTTATTCCGGAAGTTAATGTCAACATCCTTGTTGTAAATGGAACACCCTATATATTATTTATTTTTAAGATTCTGCGTAAAATTCTAAACAACATTTATATATTGTGTTCTATACCTAAGTAAAATGACGTTTGCAAGCCATTACATAACCATTAATTTTTTCTAAACAAAAGTCTTTAATACGAGTTGGGGTTGGTTTCCCTTGTAGAGAAAATGCTTCTTTAGTAGACTGCCTTGATATTTTCACAATTAATGAATACAGAGTGCTAAAAATAATTGTTAAAATTTATAACGACAAAAACCATAAACGTCAACTTTTTCAAATAGAAACCCCCATATTTAATTACCTTTATTCTATTAAGAATCAAAGATAAGGGTAAGTTTGTATAAGGATGTCTATTCCAAAAATTTATAGTTTTCGAAATATTTATAATTAATACTTCTCTATTCTAACAGTGCTTTTAAGTACGGGTAGGTAAGGTGTAGTTGGCTATGGAACCCGCATTTTGTGGTCAGGGCCAACTAGAAGCCAACTAAGCCGTACTTAAAAGCATTGTTACTCTAGATAAATAATAAATTGTTAATATTATAAAAATTATAAATTTTCGGAATAAATATTTTCATACAAACTTACCCTTATTTTTGATGCTTAATAGGATAAGGTAAAAAAGGGGGTTTTCATAAAAAAATGACTTTTAAGGTTTTCGTCATTATAATTTTTAACGATTATTTTTGACCACTTTGTATTTATAAATTGTAAAAATAATAATACGATCTACTTAAACATTTTTGACAATAAATTTAAAATAGGTCAAAAACGGTTGGGCCTGGGTCTAAAACACTAATATATACATAAATTATGTTTAGAATTTTACGCAGAATCAAAAATAAATAATTTAAGTTGTTCCATTTAAAATCAGGAAGTTGAGATTACCTTTCGGTACAATCCGAAGTGGTGGAACTGACAAAATACTTTAAGTATATGTCCCCTACTGACTTTATAATGTTACCAAATTTTCAAAAATTTCCAAAGCCTTCATTTCGAAAAATCGATCGCAGCAGTTTCCGGTGAACATCCTGTATATTTTTTTAATAACTCTTTAAAATCAAAGTTGTTAAAGTTTGTTTCTTTTATATCTCCTAACCAAGTGTTAATGACTTAAAACTATTTGCATTTAATTATAGAATTGGCCAAGAGAATTGCTATTTTGTTTTATCAATGTTTAGTACATTTAAACACTATAAAGGTGTTTTTGCATAATTTAACCATATAATAGTTCCAATACATTTAATGTCTATTAAAATGTAATTAAAAAATAATTATTTAATTAACACCTTAGTTTTTTAGGTTTAACGTTACTTTAATTACTAATGATTTTATGAAATTTATCAGAATTAAATTAGCTTTAGCTATTCTGGTGTGTTTTACAGGCAGCGATTTAGATTTACATGTAACACTTAATCCTTCTTGAAATATCGATAATATTAATTTCTAAAAAGAACAACTAATTCTCCTGTAATATACTGTATAAGCAATAGTTAAAGGTTTATCGGCCATTAAAGCAACAACAAGGGAAGTAGGATTAGTCATATTATCCGAAATGTCTCTAAAAAAAAAACAAAAAAGGGTTATTTTTAAGTTATATTCCTCTTAAGACAGTATATAGAATGCCAAAAATACGAACATTTTTCAAATAAATTTATGTTCGAAAATGCTTCGTTTCCGAAATACAGGGTGTTTAAGTTTAAAAAAAATAACTTTTTTTATCATACCTTTTCTACCACTCTGGATATGTTCATAAAATTGAATACACTTCTTTTAACCAGACCATACCATTACATTATTTGATGTGAGAGTTTTTTTTAAATTGACCAGTGACGTTCCAACAAGATTTAGAAATTCAGAAAATTTTGTACATCAGAGCTCTTTTCTCGAATAAATATTATTTTAAAAATATTTGTTTACTTTGAAGTTAATTTTGTCTCTTTGATATTTTTAAGTACGACGAACGGTTTTCGTTTAAAAAATTAAAAGTCATTTTGATGTACGGCAACATTGCAAAACTCATTTGATATTTTGTATGTAAAATCTGTTTAGTACTTACATATTTATATTCGTACCTACCGGAGGCGGTCAATCCGTAAACATGTTGGGAGCCAATTAACATATAAGTCGGCGCAACCAAAGATTGGGAACCAACACAATTTTGATTGGCAACCAATTAACATAGCCCAATTATTCAATCCGGAAAATTTTCTTGACACCATTCAAAACAAAGATAAATAAAACGAATGGGAGTCGAAGTACTAGTAAAAATTTATGAATATCAAAAGACCAACACGCTGAATCTAAATAGGCCTTAATTGATTACATACTATATTTATTATCTTTACGTTAAATACCAGTATATTTTACATATAAGTCGTCAGAGCAACCAAAAGGTTGGGAACAGGATTCAATAATTTTGATTTGGGAACCAATCTAACATGTGCCCAATTCAAAATTTCAATCCAGAATTTTCTTGACACCATTCAAAACAAAGATAAATAAAACTGATGGGAGTCGAAGTAGTAAAATTTATGAATATGACAAAAGACCAACACGCTGAATCTAAATAGGCCTTAATTGATTACATATATCTATTTTATTACTTTCGTGAATACCGATATTTTACATATAAGTCGTTATGGCAATCCAAAAAGGTTGGGAACAGAATTTTCCCAACACTTTTGATTTGGGATTCAATTAACATGTGCCCAATTCAAAATTTCAATCCGGAAGAATTTTCTTGACACCATTCAAAACAAAGATAAATAAAACTGATGGGAGTCGAAGTAGTAAAATTTATGAATATGAATAGACCAACACGCTGAATCTAAATAGGCCTTAATTGATTACATATATCTATTTATTATTACCTTCGTGAATACCGATATTTTACATATAAGTCGTTATGGCATCCAAAAAGGTTGAGAACCAATTTTCCCAACACTTTTGATTTGGGATTCAATTTACATGTGTCCAATTCAAAATTTCAATCCGGAAGAATTTTCTTGACACCATTCAAAACAAAGATAAATAAAACTGATGGGAGTCGAAGTGGTAAAATTTATGAATATGAAATAGACCAACACGCTGAATCTAAATAGGCCTTAATTGATTACATATATCTATTTATATTACTTTCGTGAATACCGATATTTTACATATAAGTCGTTATGGCATCCAAAAGGTTGGGAACCAATTTTCCCAACACTTTTGATTTGGGAACCAATTAACATGTGCCCAATTCAAAATTTCAATCGGAAGAATTTTCTTGGCACCATTCAAAACAAAGATAAATAAAACGGATGGGAGTCGAAGTATAGTAAAATTTATGAATATAAATAGACCAACACGCTGAATCTAAATAGGCCTTAATTGATTACATATATCTATTTTATTACTTTCGTGAATACCGATATTTTACATATAAGTCGTTATGGCATCCAAAAGGTTGGGAACAAATTTTCCCAACAATTTTGATTTGGGAACCAATTAACATGTGCCCAATTCAAAATTTCAATCCGGAAGAATTTTCTTGACACCATTCAAAACAAAGATAAATAAAACTGATGGGAGTCGAAGTAGTAAAATTTATGAATATGAAAAGACCAACACGCTGAATCTAAATAGGCCTTAATTGATTACATATATCTATTTAATTACTCTCGTGAATACCGATATTTTACATATAAGTCGTTATGGAATCCAAAAAGGTTGGGAACCAATTTTCCCAACACTTTTGATTTGGGATTCAATTTACATGTGTCCAATTCAAAATTTCAATCCGGAAGAATTTTCTTGACACCATTCAAAACAAAGATAAATAAAACTGATGGGAGTCGAAGTAGTAAAATTTATGAATATAAATAGACCAACACGCTGAATCTAAATAGGCCTTAATTGATTACATATATACTATTTTATTACCTTCGTGAATACCGATATTTTACATATATAGTCGTTATGGCATCCAAAAAGGTTGGGAACCAATTTTCCCAACACTTTTGATTTGGGATTCAATTAACATGTGCCCAATTCAAAATTTCAATCCGGAAGAATTTTCTTGACACTATTCAAAACAAAGATAAATAAAACGGATGGTAGTCGAAGTAGTAAAATTTATGAATATGAAAAGACCAACACGCTGAATCTAAATAGGCCTTAATTGATTACATATATCTATTTTATTACTTTCGTGAATACCGATATTTTACATATAAGTCGTTATGGCATCCATAAAGGTTGGGAACCAATTTTCCCAACAATTTTGATTTGGGATTCAATTTACATGTGTCCAATTCAAAATTTCAATCCGGAAGAATTTTCTTGACACCATTCAAAACAAAGATAAATAAAACTGATGGGAGTCGAAGTAGTAAAATTTATGAATATGAAAAGACCAACACGCTGAATCTAAATAGGCCTTAATTGATTACATATATCTATTTTATTACTTTCGTGAATACCGATATTTTACATATATAGTCGTTATGGCATCCAAAAGGTTGGGAACCAATTTTCCCAACAATTTTGATTTGGGATACCAATTAACATGTGCCCAATTCAAAATTTCAATCCGGAAGAATTTTCTTGACACTATTCAAAACAAAGATAAATAAAACGGATGGTAGTCGAAGTAGTAAGATTTATGAATATGAAAAGACCAACACGCTGAATCTAAATAGGCCTTAATTGATTACATATATCTATTTTATTACTTTCGTGAATACCGATATTTTACATATAAGTCGTTATGGCATCCATAAAGGTTTGGAACAAATTTTTCCAACAATTTTGATTTGGGATTCAATTTACATGTGTCCAATTCAAAATTTCAATCCGGAAGAATTTTCTTGACACCTTTGTTAACAAAGATAAATAAAACGGATGGGAGTCGAAGTAGTAAAATTTATGAATATGAAAAGACCAACACGCTGAATCTAAATAGGCCTTAATTGATTACATATATCTATTTTATTACTTTCGTGAATACCGATATTTTACATATAAGTCGTTATGGCATCCATAAAGGTTTGGAACAATTTTTCCAACAATTTTGATTTGGGATTCAATTTACATGTGTCCAATTCAAAATTTCAATCCGGAAGAATTTTCTTGACACCTTTGTTAACAAAGATAAATAAAACTGATGGGAGTCGAAGTAGTAAAATTTATGAATATGAAAAGACCAACACGCTGAATCTAAATAGGCCTTAATTGATTACATATATCTATTTAATTACTCTCGTGAATACCGATAACTGCCAACGTTGTGTCAATTGCACTTAGTCGTATCCTGATTTATCTGAAATATTTGTCTAGTGCCGTTATTGCTTAGATAAAAGGAGTATTTCTGTGTTTGTTAGCCTTCTAATACAGTTATTAAAATATTCTTACTTGTAATTTATGGACAGTAGCGTGCTTAGATCTTTGTTTAACAGTGACTTATTATGCATATTTTACTTCTTAAAAATCGACAGAAAAATAGATCTATTCTTTATCTGATGTTCTTTCAAATATCTACATCGGTTACAATAAAATTATTATCTAGCCCTTTAGTGTAGGAGGGAGCAACGTTTTCGAAAAATAATATTAGGTCAGGTGATTTTTTGATATGTTGTTCTTGTTCCTCTTCTGGATAGACCATGAGCTGTCTGGCTAGCGGTAGTGGTTGCGTTTATTAGCAGTGTTATTAGTTCACATAGTACCTGTATAGGTAATAATCCAAGGTGAAAACATTTAAAAGAAACCTGATTTTCAATTTCTTTGTGTTTAGGTAGGTTTACTAAACATATATTTTTAACTGCCAGACCCTTTTATCATTGCTAATTATATAGTCATTCCCCTTCTAACTTCTGAACCCTTCGGTATATTATGATGAAAGTTGGAACGGTAATATATGACCAAGGTCTGCATTTTTTGACATATCAGTGACAGCTCTAAATGTCAAGGTCACAGCTGGGTGCCAACTCAACCGCTACCGCCAGCCAGACAGCCAAGGATCTACCCGAAAGAGGAGAAAGAACAACATATCAAAAAACAGCCAACCTAAAATTCTTGTTTTCCCGAGGTTGCTACCTCTCGGACCAGGGACGTACCTACCGGGTGGCGCAAGTGATGCAAGGCACCAGGGCGCAACGCTGCAGGGGTGAAACATTGTAAAATAAAGGGCGGAAAAATAAAATAAAGGGCGGTATTGAGGAAGTAAACGTTAAGGATTTGGTAAAAGTGTAATTTTGGAGGTAGGCACTTTTTATTTTTGGTTTTCAAAAATATTTACGAAGAAAGATGAGCAATTTTTGGAGGAAGGGACCTTTTTTTGCTCTTCAAAAAATTTTCTTGTAGGGGCAGCAAATAATTTTTTGCACCACGACACGGCGCAAGTCACTCTAGGCAGGGCCCTGTTCCGGACTAATATTTTTTTAAAATTTCATTCTTTGCAGTAATGGTTTCTAGCCGAGACACAAAGCAAAGTTAGGTTATTTCCATAAATACATTTTTGGCCATTTTAGATCTACATACCCATTTATATCTATTATTTTTATCAGTGGTGGCAGACTTGCCACCAAAACGTTGAATTTTAGTTTTTTAGTTACTTATTTTAAATTTTTGTTCTTTTTTTCTTTATTTTGTTTTAGGAAAAGCGGTCAGATTTGGCGTGTTCTTAACTTAATACTGACAATTATATGAATCCGCCGAACCAATACACAATACATACACGTTCGGCGGTTGAAAAGTTTCGAATATGATTTTTGGGTAATGTGTAAGAAAAAGACGTAGTAGAGCGACAACAAACTTGGCTCCACCTACTTTGGGCGGCTATCGCGTCGTCGTTGCGCTTATCAGTCCGGTCAAAGTTCGGTTGCAATTCTTCGCATACAGTAATAAAGTAAAAATGGTCTTCACTGTTGAACAAACTAAAGTGCACTGCGAGGCAGCCGAAATTTACATTCACATCGAGCGGACCCGAGCAGTAGGTACGAGGAATCGGCGTCGCTATCGGTGGGCGGTTACCTATGCAGTCGTTCTCTGTCTACTCTCTATCTATTAGTGTCTAATACATTAAAACGCAATCCGTTAGATTCAACTCGCCAAACCTGTATATTATCACCATTTTAGTATTCGTATAAATATTATTTTGCCACGACCGTTAAAAAAATGCTGTTTTTTACCATTAACATGAAGTTAAAGTACTCCATTCTAGTACACTACATAAAGTGTTAAAAAAGTAACTTTTTTTAACACTTTAAATCTTTTCTCACCCTTTGAATTAGTGTTTTGTTTTAAGCCTACTACAATAAACTTAAATATCAATTTATGCAACGTAACAGTAAACGCGACATCAACTGAACCAAACGGTCAAGTTACCTTTGATTTCGTCATTATTTCTTGTAGTTAATGTGTCACTAGTTTTAAAATTTGTCAGTTTGCTAATAAATTTAATGGAAATTATTTAAAATTAGAAGTAATAATGAATTTGAATGACTAAAAATTAAAATGAAATTTATACTTTTTTAGTAATATTTCTACAAAAAGTAGGTACATACAGTTTCTTAAAATTAAACAATAAATGCATAGTTATGAAGAGGATAATTGTCTCTTAAGAAATAGGGAGATCATGATTTTTTGTTGCAATATAATGGCTGTGCTACAAAAATTAAAATTTATAAGTTTAGCTAAATAAAACATGTATAAAATGGTATTTTGGGAAATTTTTATACGGTCGTGAAAAAATATAGTATGTAACATATGCATAAAGTGTCTTTTTTTACTCATGGAATGCCGCACTCGCCTGACGGCTCGTGCTGTCAAACTTCCCATTCGTAAAAAAGTATCACTTTATGCACTTGTTACATAAATTACTATTATTATATATTGGTTACTAAGTTGTTAGGTAAGTATGTAATATTAATTAAGCCATTTATTTGTCAGAACATTACCTCAATGTTTCATGCCATTATGTATTCCTTTCTTTTTGTTATTATTTAATGGATTTTAAAATAATGTTAAATAACTTAAATAAACAACTTGGCGCTAAATTAACGTGTAATATTTACACGCGAAAAGAGCAGAACCGCGGCGCTTTAATTAGTTTGTTAATTAGCGTATGTATTGTAATTAATTGCAGAGTGCCTAACTAACCGCAAAATTGCACACAAATGTTTCAGGACCTTCTTGTTTACTATATTTGGTCATTAAAAAAAACACCTTCATTTTAATTTTCAAAAGTAATTATGCAAAATATTTGTATGTATTTTATAGTATAGTTTTTTGCCCAAATAAGCTCCGTCGGTATGATCTACTAATAAAAATAACGCTTAAAATAGTCAATTGCCTGCAATAAAACGATAAACGGTAGTCGGGAGAGCACGGTCGTATTATACCTTCACAATACGGCCGTGAGGCAATATTTAATGTTATTATTATTTATAAATGCGGGCGTTTTTGAAACTTTTTTGCGCTAGGGCGTAAAAGTGCAATTTTACGCCCTCAAATGCGGGCGTAAAATTGTATTTTACGCCCGTCTTGCAAAAATATAATCTTTTTAATACTGTCTATAAGTAATGTTACTGAGACATTGCAATTAAATGTAAATATCTTAACAACTACACCAAGTCCTTGATACATATCAATAAAATGTAAAGTAATTAATGACACGAGCGCAAAAAAACTTAATACCATTAGCGATACCAGCAAAATATTCTTAATAGCTTAAAATGACATTTATGCCGATAAGTAGGTATAATTAATTTATATTACATTATTGTCTTGAGCGTTTTATTCGAGTTTTTCAATTGATAATTGATTTTAATTTCTTACTATGTAGTCCTGGAAATTTAGGTCAATCTTTTAATAAATTTTACCAACGTATGTTGTATTTCTTCGTTTATGGTACATTATAATTAATATTTAGATTATTAAAAGTGGCTTTTATAGTTTGTTCAAATACGTAATTTTGCTGAAAGGTAATTAATGACTATAAAAATACCCGGCTAATTATTTCAAATGCTTCATCTATGTTATCATAAAATCAGGCTAAATGGTCCCTGGGCCAGTAATGATAAGAACACTTTTAAAACCTTTTAAGGGGCTTTCCGTTTGACGAGTCTACCAAGAATCCAGTCCAATGTTTCGGGTGTCGGACTGGGCGAACGCCTCTTTTTTTTTTATCTTTGGACAATCCACGAAGGCAGAAAGCCTAAATACTAACGTGTACCGTGGGTGTCTTAAGCAGGGTAAGAGGAAGTTTAACACGGGACAAATTTGAAGATTTGGGTTGGAAGGAAAGACCTCCGCGGGCAGCAGGTTCCACATTCTAGAACCTCTAGAGATAAAAGAACGAACAAAGTGGGACGTTCGGGGCCTGTCCAATTGGACCGTATAGGGATGCATACGTGCGGCACCACGAGTTTCTCTGTTAGGAGCTGCAAGAGGAGGGACTATACTGGATAATTCGTCGAAGCAGAAGCCGTAAAAGTATCTATAGAAAAGCGATAGATCTCCCACAGCTCGACGATGGGCAAGAGAAGGAAGTCTTTGAGTAAGCAAAGGATCATTAATAATACGAACAGCTCTTCTTTGAATGGCATCAAGAATGCTGAGGATTGTAGGGGATGCCATTCCCCAGACATGAGAACAATATTTCAGAGAGGGTCGAATTTGGGACACATACAAAGTGTGTAAATTGGAAGGAGAAAAATGTACCTACCGCGACCAACAGATGGCGAAAGTAGTACGATGTCGCTTTGCTAATACGATTACCATCAGAAATTGATAGCAGTCGCTGACGAGCGAGTCGGCCCGATCAGTTAGAGTGAGGATATACGCAAAATTTAATAAAAATAAAATCCCCGATAAATGGACCCAGTATCCATAAGATTATTAAATTTATTATTTCAGAATAGGATATATCGATGCGTTTTTACAAAACATCGTAAGCGACATTCATCAATTTTACGGGAAACGATTTTTCTTCCCATCGCGTTATTTTTAAAGAAAAGCCGAGATCTGAATGTTTTTATTTTAGATTTCTTCTTAATTTGAATTACAAAACAAACATATTTAACATTTAATGTCAAAATTTTCAGAATCTCCAAAACAAAAAAGCTAAAATTTTAAAATTCTAAACCTAAATAATAGTTAATTTTTAATTTTTTTATTTTTATTCAATTTATCTTGACAACGGCGGCAGACTTGCCACCAAAACGTCAATTTTTAGTTCTCTATTTACTTGCTTTATTTTTTTTTTTGGTTTTGGTAACTATTAATTTATTTTTTGGCGTGTACCCAAATAACTACCATTAATTAAATGAACTCGCCGAACCAATATAGAACATATCTTCATCTGAAATAAAGCCAATGAAAAAAACGTTTCCCGCATAACTGACGAATGTCGCTGCGGTACGATGTTTTGTCAAAAACCGATCGATATATCCTATTCTGAAATCATAAATTTAATAATCTTATGGATACAGCATTTATCGGGGATTTTATTTTTATTAAATTTGCGTATGTCCTCACGAACTGATCGGGCCGACTGCTCGTCAGCGACTGCTATCATTTCTGATGGTACTCGTATTAGCAAAGCGACATCGTACTACTTTCGCCATCTGTTGGTCGCGGTAGGTGCTAAAAATGTTTTAGGTACGCTGAAATCTCACTTGTGGGGTTCTAACTAAATAGTTATGATGTTTCCATTTAAGAAACTAACAAAACTAATATTTTTTGCTATCTAAAACGAAAATTTAAAAATCATTCTGATTGTAGTATGTGCAACTCCTAGCAAAAGCATATTTCCGGACTTTCAAAGATTGCTGGCCTCAGCTAACGTCTTGTCCAGCAAACTCCATCATAATCTGGAAATATATCGTTCTACATGTTACAATTTCTCCAATTGTTTTCCAATTGTACGCAAAATTCTGTTGTTCTCTAAATGACAATTAAAGCGTTTTTTAAATGACACTGGTTTACATGGTTCTAAAAAGTGTATTTTTAATACCTATGCATTATTTTTTTCGAAATAAAATACTATAATTTACCAAATGTACCCGTTACTGATTACCATGACCACAGCAACTCCAGAGATTTATCATAAAAAATCACAAAGCTATTTGAAAAATGACTGGACTATTGCCCGGCATTACTCTCTGGGTGTTTTATCCGTGTTTTCTTCCATATTAATTAATTAACTTTTTATTGCTTATTACAAATTTGTTTCAATTTGTTTCTTATTATGGTAAAGCAAATCTTTATGTTTATTTATAGATATGGAAAAATAACTGTCGTTACCATTGCAAGTTATGAAGGTAGTTAAATATCAAAACTTCATTCCGGGTAGCGATTAAAGAAAATCTGAATGAATAGGAAATATTTTACATTAAAAAAACACTTTTTGAATACAAAAAATATGTTAAGGCTTAACGTATTTTTTGTGTTACAAATAGGTTGCCTAGCAACGAATATCTGATGGTTGCTTTTTAGTTTCTTGACCATGCAGAACTTTTTATAAAGAATAACTTTTGTTTGTAAAAGTGAATAATAAAAACGTTTTCCATATAGTTCCAGTTTTATTAGACACGCTTTATATGATAAAAATAATTCAAATATAAGTGAAAATTTTTACTTTAACCAAATCAAATGTTTACAGAAGAATACACCATTAAAATAAGCTTTTTAAAACCAAACAAACAAGTTAAAACCGGAGTTTTATTTTAAAAAGGAAGTAATAAACCTAAATTTTAACATTTTTAATCACATTGTTGCGGCAAGAAGAAAATATACTGGCAGGTAAAAAAATGTAAGTCTCTTTGATACCTCTGCAGTGGCGGCGCAAGATCCAAATTTTATGTGGGCCAGATACATTTTGCGAGGCCCTCTGCTCGTCAGTGGCATTGCGTAAGCAAAATCAGGCGAAGTCATCTGCGTGACCCCTTCTTGACAAGTGGTATCGTGGGATAAAAATGGGGACACAAAAAAGGTCTCCACCTTTCATGCGAGGCCGTGGGCCATGGCCCACGCCCTTCGCCGCCTCTGTACCTCTGTATCTCAAAAATTAAGACATTTAGGGCAAACGTTTATTATCTTAAACTTTTTTTTCCAAAATCAACTAAAAATTTACACATTTAAAAATTAGCCTCTTATTCCAAACCCATTGTATAACTTAGACCCAGCCTTCCGGCAATTTTTTAAAGTTTAGATATCTTAAAAACGGCTACTTTAAATAACTTTTTCCACTTATAGATTTTTTGTGTGAATTTTTTTAATATTAAGAATTTTTATCTTAAAGTTATATACACTACAAACAGTGACTTAAAAAAGTTATTTCGTTTTCAATTTGTGCAAGATATCGCCGGTGGGGCCTTCCAGATATTACAACTGAAATATATTCTAACTTCTCACCTCCCAAAACCACCATTAGCCAAATATTGTATTTTTTTTTGCAAGAGAGAGTAATAAAAATGTCTCGGGACGGTTAGAAGGTTTGTGCAAACCATGAGGCGTGCGCAGTCTGAATCCTGTGCAAGCAACAGGCGGAAATATCACTGAATTGGCGTTAAATAAGCGATTATAAAATTTTATATATATTTTAGTTGGTCTCTTCAGGCAGCAACCGAGCGGTTATAAACTGCGCTAGTAGTACAGGTTCTAAAGTATTACAGTATTGTAAAAAATTGAAGTTTCTCAGTGAAACGCGTATGCTCATAGCTTATTTAACCGAAAGTTGACTAGCAAAAACGTATTCGATTATACAGGGGTGCGGCAGATGGGACCCCACATTTGGGTAGCAAATGTAAAAGTCTGGACTATAAACATGAAGCCAAACTTTTATTATTTTCAAAAAGAGCGCACTTTAAGGCTGCTCTTTTAATCATGCTTCAAAATTATATCAAAGCAAGTGACGGCCGTTAGCAGCGACACACATGCGAAGGCGTCTCAGAAGTTCCGCATCACTTTATCACCATGTCTTGAGGAATAGCAGCAGTTTCATCTTGATCGCTGTCTTGATTTAGGAAAGTCAAGAACCAGTTGCCCTTAAGTTAGCAACCCATTTAAAAATTGTTTTTCGGTCTGGAACAGAGGCATTCGAGGCAGAAAGTGCGTACAAAAAAGATTTTTCGACGCGGTGACACATTCGTCATTTTTGAATAATAGCTCAATAACAAATCCATCGCTGATGCTCAGCAGACCACGACATGGCGCTCCTAGTAACAAACGCTTATCAATCCGTCTCCAAGTCGATTGTGACCACTTCCCCACCAATGTCCAACTCCCATTACCGATGTTCTAGCCTGTATTTCAGAAATGTGGGAGTCCATTCTGCCGCACCCTGTATCATCAAAACTCTAATTTAAGTGTGGACGATTGTGTTCAAAATGTGCGTTGATGACTGGGTGGAAAAGGACAATTTACAGAATTTTTAAACAAGAAAAAGAGGTGAGGTATAATTCCACCAAAAAAGCGATGGGCACAAGTGAAAGGTGAAGTAGCCAGAAATAATACTACGTTTAAACTAGTAGATATAAAAACAACTATTTCAAATTGCCATATCTAATGCTTCCCAGAAAACTGGAAAAAATGTGTCGAACATGTATTAGAAGTAGAAAATAAAATGTGGTCTTTGGATATAATAGTAGATACAACTGTTGAACCTCTAATTATTATACAAGTAGACTCATATATGACTCAAGTAGTGATAGTATGTCAGATATGGAAGAATGTGAATAACTAGATGTAGATTATGTAGCATATTTAATTAGGTATAGATTATATTTTAAATAATTATTTTTTGACTATGCATTTTTAATGTGTATTATTAAAATGGTTATTATTAACTATAATTATACCAACTGTACAATATTGATATACTATAAATTTTAAAATAATTTTTTTACACATATAAAAGAAACAAGATTTTCATTTTACCTAAACTGTTTAAAAAGGGTAAGTTCCCAAAAATAAACTCAAGCGCACCGCCACTGTCAAGGTTTTTATCACATTATTCCCACGTAAATACAGGTAAACATCTGTTATTCCTTTGTATTTAACCCAAGAGGTTGACGAATATTAGAACGGAGTCTGCCGGCCTAAAATTATAATGCCTTATCAGTACATTACAGGTAGAATTGAAGAAAAATATTTATACTCGGACTAACACAGAAAGCGAATTGCCATAAAATTAAATTATTCTATTTGCAGTTTTTAAGTATAAACTTAAAAAAGTGACCTAAACTTTTTGCTTAGCAGTGTATAATGATCGCCCAGACTTTAATAACGACACTGGTATCTTTGATACCAAGAGCATATCTGGAGGAATTTATTTTAAACTTTATGATTAAGTTTAAAACTTTTTAAACTGATCGGACTCACATATTTACGACAACAAAGTTGTTAATGCTAATGAAAAATTGATACAGGGGATATCGGTGTAAAAATGGTCAAAATCGATATTAAAATAACACTTTAGTTCTTTCCTTCTTTATAATTATATTTGGTCGGCATGCCCAACATTCCCCCAATCATTATTTTAAATTAATAGGTATTAATATTTATTTATTTTCAGTAAGATTGAAATATGAAGTTGTTTCGATTTATAATGGGATAAATATCAAACAAATTTATGTAAGTGTCTGATTACTTTTATTATTACGAGGATGTGATAAATTAAATATTGAATGAAGCTTTTTAGGAAAACATCTATTTTATTATAGGCACATTTTATCGTAAAACTTTTAATGCAGATTTTATTATAAAATATGACAAAATAATATATTTACAAATTTATCGGACGTATTTGTTGTTTCTTAGCTACGTATAACGCTTTGTTTGCGGGTCTAGTAATGAACTATTAATTCTAGACCAGGGCTCGAACTGGTTTAGGGTGTTTAAAGCGCATGTCTAGTTATTTATTAGTTCAAGGGATTTTTATTTACCGCGAACGATTTTCTATACAGCTGAGGATGTATTCTAACCCTAGCCTTTTGGTTAGGATTTTTCATAAGTTAAAAATTGGATACTACACACAAAAAAAAAAATAAAATCAAAACAAAAAGGTAAATTGCCATTCCGTCGAAAGCCACTGAGGTCTCTCGGCGGGAGGACGAGGGATTCCTGCACCCTCTCGTTTTTAACACAAGTATGTGTATTTAACTAAAGATAAAATTTAAGCAACAAGAAATGGTAAAATCTTGTAATATTGTCTATATTTTTAATTAAATTTTTATTTATTTTATTGCATACATACATTCATACGGAATACAATTAAAAATCCTTTGTTTATATACGCTCACAAAAATATAAAAAAATATTCAACAGGTATATTAACCCGCATAAAAAAGTAGCAGAAACAAGTAAACTGTAATACAACGGTCTATTTCTGTACCACAAAAACAGAAAACAGCTGACCATGTTGACAATGCGCATGAAATTCAGAACTGAACTTTTAGTTCCAGCAAAAATCCCAGGACTGCTAACCAGGTAACGAACCGGTAACGAACTGATTCCATTGTAACCCGCGAACACAGAACTGTTACCAAAAATTCAGGATTTTACTAACCGGGAACGCTGCTTTTACTGCGCATGTGAATAGTCCCAGAACCGGTTTAGAATCGAACCCGCGAACAAAGTAAATGGTAGTATCCATAAGATTATTAAATTTATGATTTTAGAATAGGATATATCGATTGGTTTTTGACAACACATCGTAAGCGACATTCGTCAGTTTTACGGGAAACGTTTTTTTTCATTGGCTTTATTTCAGATGAAGATATGTTCTATATTGGTTCGGCGGTTCATTTAATTAATGGTAGTTATTTGGGTACACGCTAAAAAATAAATTAATAGTACCAAAAAAACCAAAAAAAATAATAAAGCAAGTAAATAGAGAACTAAAAATCGACGTTTTGGTGGCAAGTCTGCCACCGTTGTCAAGATAAATTAAATAAAAATAAAAATATAAAAATTAACTATTATTTAGGTTTAGAATTTTAAAATTTTTAGCTTTTTTTTAGGAGATTCTGAAAATTTTGACATTAAATGCTAAATATGTTTGTTTTGTAATTCAAATTAGGAAGAAATCTAAAATAAAAACATTCAGATCATGGTTTTTCTTTAAAAATATCGCGATGGGAAGAAAAAATCGTTTCCCGTAAAATTATCGAATGTCGCTTACGATGTTTTGTAAAAACGCATCGATATATCCTATTCTGAAATAATAAATTTAATAATCTTATGGATACTGGGTCCATTTATCGGGGACTTTATTTTTATTAAATTTTGCGTATATCCTCACTCTAACTGATCGGGTCGACTGCTCGTCAGCGACTGCTATCAATTTCTGATGGTAATCGTATTAGAAAAGCGACATCGTACTACTTTCGCCATCTGTTGGTCGCGGTAGATACTCAAAATTTTTAGGGTACGCTGAAATCTCACTTGTGGGGTTCTATGGATTGGTATTCTTTGCCAGAACTAACCAGAACCGACTTTGTATCTCCAATTATTAGGAAGTTGGCAATGGTACTGACTTAAGTTTGATCACCCTGTATAATTTTAATTAAAACATATTGATAAGGACATAAAAAAATATGAGTAATAATAAATACGTTTATGGAAAACTGATGAAAGAGATACACAAACTTTATATTTCTTCTTCAGCAATAATTATACAGAATCTTGTTTGTACCTAAGTCTACTATTATAATTTAAAAAAGTAATTGCGGCACCTGTTTTTACGTTGTAATTACTTTAATCGTGCCCATTTGGTAAATTTCATTACGGTGGCTACTGGATTTTATGGCGGAGGACATACTCTTTTATTTTCCTTTAGTAAAAATTGCAGGTATAGTTTGTGTTGGTTAAAATATAGATGAGTTTAATAGCGTAAATACAGTGTCCACGGGAAGTCTTGCAATATAATATGAAGGATAAATTTATTTGTTTAGTTTTTATTTATACAAGGTGTCGAGTAACTTAACCGACAAAGTTCAAGGGGTAATTCTACAATAAAAAATAAGAAAAAAACTATGTATGAATATATGTCCTAACCGTCTTAGTTTTTAAACTACGAGGTGTTAAACATTTTAAAAAAATATCGTTTTTAATTATACTTTTTATACCAATTAAAATATTTTTAAAAAATTTGAAATGCATGTCCCATGCATTCTAGACATTTATGACATGATGACAGGCAGCATGGATTTCGCCACAAAAGATCTACAGCAGATCTTCTTTCCTTCGTATCACACTGCTGGAATAAGTCTATTGAGTTTCTAGGTGAGTCCCAGATCGTTGCTCTTGATATATCCAAAGCTTCTGACCAGGTCTGGCATGCCGCACTTCTTAATAAACTTCCCTCCTATGGTCTTTCAACTAAGCTCTGTACTTGACTCTCTAGTTATCTATCTGATCGACGTATATCAGTTATTGGGGACGGCCATTCCTCAAGCTTTCACCAAGTAAATGCTGGAGTCCCTCAGGGCTCAGTTCTGGCACCAACATTGTTTCTCCTTCACATCAACGACCTTCTCTCGTTCACAACTAATTCCATTGATAGTTTCGCCGACGATAGTACCTTTCACTCCAGTTTTCAGGTTCCTAAACCCATCACTAAACCTGACTTAGAAAAACAAACGCAGAGCGATGCAGATATCTCTTTCGCAGAATCTTAATTTAATTTTGGATTGGGGCGCTCAGAAATCTCGTCCATTTTAATGCATCCAAAACACAATCATGTTCTTTGTCGCGAAAAGAATCATCAAATACTCATCCTCTACTTATGAGCGGCCAAGTTTTACAGAGCAAAGACACCTTCAATCTTGTGGGCGTCACATTTGAAAGTAACCTTAACTGGCATAAACACATTGTATCTATAGCCACGGCAGCTTCAAAAAAGCTTGGATTTCTCTTTCGAGCCAAAAAGTATTTCTCCCTTCTAATTTATACACTTTATATGTGTCCCAAATCCGACCTCCCTTGGAATATTGTTCTCATATCTGGGGCATGGCGTCTCCCTACAACCCTAAACATTCTTGATTCTATTCAAAGAAGAGCTATTCGTCTCATTAATGACTCTTCACTTACAGAAAGGCTTTCCTCTCTTGCCCATCGTCGGGCTGTGGGGATTTATCGCTTTTTATAGGTACTTCCATGGCTTCTGCTCTGAAGAATTGTCCAGTATAGTTCCTCCACTCACGGTTCCCAACAGAGAAACTCGTAGTTCCGCGCGTATGCATCCCTATACGGTCCAACTGGACAGGCCCCGAACTTCCCACTTTGTTCGTTCTTTTATCCCTAGAGTTTCTAGATTGTGGAACCTGCTGCCCACAGAGGTCTTTCCTTCCCCCCAAATCTTCAAGTATTTAAGTCCCGTGTCAACAAACTCCCTCTTACCTCGCTTAAGACACCCACGGTACGTTAGTATTTAGGCTTTTAGCCTTCGGGGTTTATCCAAAGATAAAAAAAAATAAAAATAAAAGAAAAAAATAAATTTTTACCAGTGTCGCCCATAAGGGGTTTAAGGTAAATATTTAAAAAATGATACGACGCTTCATTTTTCTAAAATAAAAATATTTTATTGAATCTCCATTTACTTAGGACAAATTTGATATCTTGACTTTTTTTTTGTTTGATGTACGGTTTTCGCGTAAATAAATAGAAACCATTTCTTCGCATGATCAAATCCCTATCTAATTTTTTTTTATGCGAAAACCGTTCATCAAGCAAAAAAAAAGTAAAGGAATTGGATTTGTTTTAAACCAAAAGGATTAAAAAAATATTTTAATTTTAGAAAAAAAGAAGAAAGTAGCGTACCATTTTTTTCTTAAAAATATTTACCCTGAAACCCTTATGAACGACACTGGTAAAAAAATATTTTTTCGGATATGTCAAAAACTGTCTTCTGATATATAGAAGACGTCTTTCAATTTTGTTAAAAATATGTTTATTGGTGTAAAAGCTATAATAAAAAAACGATTAATCAAAAAAAAACAAAAAAAAAATAACACCGTGTACTTCAAAAACTAAGACGCTTAGGACTAAGTTTATATAAAGTATTTTTCGTATTTTTCTTATTTTTCATTGTAGAATCACCCCTTAAAGTTTGTCGGTTGAGTTACTGGACACCCTGTATTTTGGCAATCACTTACAAGGATAACCAAAAAGACAGCAAAAAACTCCGTGTATAAAAGCATTATCTTTTAAGCATAACAAAAAAAACAAATCAAATAAGAAAAATAAAAAGGAAACTTTTTTACAGGGAACACCCTGTATAATATGTCACCATTAAAAGGTCTTTAAAAGAGCATTAAAGGTGCCATATATGATACATCTATCTTTAATAGTTTCGGAAATATGGCAATTTAAATCTAAAAGTTTAACAGATATAATTTCCATTATAACGAATCTACAGGTTTAAGCTATAAGCGCTAAAAGCTAAATGCCGTAGGTATAGAGGAAATTATATTTACTTTTTCAGATTTAAGTGGTCATATTTCCGAAACTATTAAACATGGATATATTAAAGGTAAAGTATTGTGCTAAATAAGCACAAAAATTTTAAACCAACTATTAGCGAGTCACATTTTTTTATCTTGGACAAACCACGAAGACTAAAAGTCTAAATACTAACGTACCGTGGGTGTCTTAAGCGAGGTAAGAGAAAGTTTGTTGACACGGGACTTAAATACTTGAAGATTTGGGGAAGGAAAGACCTCCGCAGGCAGCAGGTTCCTCAATCTAGAAACTCTAGGGATAAAAGAACGAACAAAGTGGGAAGTTTGAGGCCTGTCCAGTTGGACCGTATAGGGATGCATACGCGCGGAACCACGAGTTTCTCTGTTGGAGAACCGTGAGTGGAGGGAACTATACTGGACAATTCTTCAGAGCAGAGGGCATGGAAGTACCTATAAAAGCGATAGATCCCCCACAGCCCGACGATGGGCAAGAGATGGAAGCCTTTTTGTAAGTGAAGGATCATTAATGAGACGAATAGCTCTTCTTTGGATAAAATCCAGAATGCTTAGGGTTGTGGGGAAGCCATGCCCCAGATATGAGAACAATACTCTAAGGGAGGTCGGATTTGGGACACATATAAAAGTGTATAAATTAGAAGGGGAAAAATACTTTCTGGCTCGAAAGAGAAATCCAAGCTTTTTTGAAGCTGCCGTGGCTATAGATACAATGTGTTTATGCCAGTTAAGGTTACTTTGAAATGTGACGCCCATAAGATTGAAGATGTCTTTGCTCTGTAAAACTTGGCCGGTCATTAGTAGAGGATGAGTATTTGGTGACTTTTTTCGCGACAAGGAACATGATTGTGTTTTGGATGTATTAAAGTGGACGAGATTTTTGGCGCCCCAATCCAATATTAAATTAAGATCCTGCGAAAGAGAAAGAGGAATTTCATGCACTTCATGTATAGAAGAAAATGTTGCTTTGGCCAAATCAACTCAAGAGGTGGAAGAAACATATTTCGCAGACACCAATATTTCCACAACTAGTAAAACTTATTCAATTCGCTATTAACCTGCAAAATGCCACAAATTGTACATTTACCCACAATAATAATAGAGAATTATTGCACAACGAAATAAGGCCAGGCACTAACAGTACCGGCCTTATTTTGACATCTGAGCTTGCGCAGATGCATGATGAGATAAGGACTCCCTTAATAAGGATAGGTTCTGGCTTTATTTATGCCGGTTTTAGGTCGTGCCTTATTTTGGTCTTCTTTTAACTTCGGAACGGTTCGTGTAACTGAACGACTGTCGATTACAAAATCGAAAAGTTTTTAGATGTAAAATACTTAAAAGCTTTGCTTTTTCAAATGTATTTCTGTAATTGTGTTAAACAAAACCCTACAATACAAAACACAAAAGAAAAATACTACTAAATTTTTTTCTTTTTTTTAGGTTAATCGTACTGTCAACATGATTTGCAATAACTCTAAATTATGTCAGGCACTATCAAGGCCGGTATAATAGAGAGATATGGGTACTTTGGATACCGCATACGTTCGTTATTTACGTAATATATAAGGCGCTATTTAAATACCGCATACGGTATTTAGTGTTTGTTTTTAGAGATATTGAAGACGCCGTATTACGAACGGTTAATTACAACTGTCTGCAAATTTACAAAATTAAAAAGCAAAATGATCCCTTAATGTGCGATATACTAAAATTTTTCCCATTATTTCAAACACATTTTACTGTAAATTTTCCCACTTTTCCAGATGTATTTAAACTAAGACATTCTTTCAGAAAGCCAGGTCATTGTCGGCCGACAATCTTAACCTTTTCGTTTCTTTTCCACCTGCAACATTTATCCAAAAATAATAAAGCAAGACTTTATCAAAGATTAGTAGTTTAACTTTACTCTGTGGCACTATTACAAAAATATTTGTAGAAATCGTCGAAATAAATAATATAACCTTTTAAAGGTTAAACAAAGAAAGAAAAATATTGTGCGCATGGCAATTCTATTCGCTATTATTTTAAATAGCACGCGGCGTTATCAGCCCGCAAATTACTCCATGCGGTAACGTTATTACCACCAGCGACGGTAAAAATCGAATCGCGCATACCTTAACTGTCATAATAGTGCTTACGTTAATACCGCATGACGTTACAGCACCACCCATATCTCTCTAATGCCCGAGCCTAATAAGGCAACTTGTAATAATTCTCTAATAAGTACAAGTAGGGTATTAGGTAGCATTGTGTTAATTTAATAAAAAAAATAATAATTAATTTTTGTTTTTATGTTTTCCTTATGCTTGTAGAAAAAGTAGTGTTCCTAATACGTACTAAACGCTTAACCGAACTCCGCTACGCGTCGTTCGGTCAATGGAAGTCGCGTGCGGAAAAGTGGCACTTTCAGCACTAGTTAGAAAATCATACCTACTATAGTTAGTACATTAGTATAGTACACTAGCTGACCCGGCAAACGTTGTTTTGCCATATAAATAATTTTAAGTAATTTCTAGCGTAAAATTAAAAAATGTTAAGGGTGGACAACCCTTATTACTCAGGGGTATGAAAATAGATGTTGGCCGATTCTCAGACCTACTCAATATGCTCACAAAATTTCATGAGAATCGGTCAAGCCGCTTCGGAGGAGTACGGGAACGAACATTGTGACACGAGAATTTTATATATAAGATTTAATAAATATAACTTTCTTTCAGTAAACTTTAGATGTTATCAAAACCAGCACAATTTAGAATTTACTGTTGCACAAATTTTAGATTTTTACAATTATTGAAGGTTTTTTTCTGTAAATAAACAAAATAGCACATTAAAAAGTAATTTTTAAATTTAAAAATTGTATAAATATTTTTGATACAAGCAAAAAACAGGTTATTACTCTTGAGCCAAAAACAATTTTTCCCAAACCTTATAAGTGACTAATACAATTTGTTATCTGATGGTTGACTTTTAGGTTATTTTTTTACCACAGTCATCGTTAAGAAGTGCCCTAGATTACTTGTAAATTAAGGAAGAAAACCATTATGTAAAACTGTATTAAAAGTAATCTGTTTCTGAATATTTAAATCTATACTATTATGCATCGCATAATGTGGTGTTCTACATAATGTTAATAATTCTGAAGTGTTTATTAATCACATAGCATAAACACGATTTAAAAATGTTATTTCATATAATTAACTTGCGGTGCAGTGCAGTTTTTGGTGTTCATTTGTATCTTTTTTATGCTCAAAAGATTATAGATAAAAACTAAAAAACTCTCATTCCTATCCTTTTTTTATCTTTTGACATTCCACGAACGTCTATGCCTAAATACCAGAGTACCGTGGGTGTCGGGTTATTAGATGTTTAACCCATCGTTCCCCTGTTCCGTCAACGTTGTCCAAGCACTGAAACATGCAGTTGCATTTCACAGCACCTTTTAGACAACGCGGTAGTGCCCCCACGGTCGTTATTTTTAAATAACTACTACCTAAATACGTCTCCCCGCTGGGAATCGAACCGCCGACCTCTGGCTTCGAAGATCAAAGCTCTGTCCACTAGGCCACGGGGGAGACAATAAAGTAAATAAGATCCTCCTTATTTATAGTAAAAAGTGAATATAAATGAAAACCCCGGACACTTAATTATCACCCTGTATATTACTAAACAAAGAGACATAATAATTTTCTAATAATATTCTTTTCAAGTAACCTAACAATTTAAACAATGTGTTGTACGTTTGTACTTAACAAAGACTTAAATTAAATTGCACTACCAGATTCTTCTGTCTAGGGAATTTCTATTGTTTAGAAAACACAGTAATACTGTCTTATTAGACAAAACAATTATCTTCGGGAGTTATCGCGTGGATTCGGATAGCGAATATATCCTTAAAAATACATATTTTAAATTTTATCCATAGAAAATCTACTGTACTGTTAGACTACTCTACACATCCTAACTCACATACACTTGCAAAAATGTTCTTGTTCCAAGAGTTAACTTACTATATTAAAGTGGTTATAACATAGCCTCCATATTTAGTGTATTCCTTTTACCTTGTAGAACCGTTCTCTGAACTGTCAATAGTGTCAAGAACGGTTCTACACCATGAATAAATGTCAAAAAATTGTAAAAGGAACACTTATGGTGTCGTTCCGGGCGGTCCTCGAGTATAAAAAGGAATACAGCAATAATTGGCGGCCGTTTTCTTGACTTGTAGAACAAATATAAATAATATATTGACTTAACTTTTCGACCATGTAATTAAATAGGATAAATGTCAACACCAGGGCCGGAGAAATAAAGTTTATATTATTAGTAAACAACCGTTTACACAACATTTTTAATAATTGTTAAGTTGCAACCTTTTAACTTTAAATTAAAAATTTAGGATCACATCTTTCAACAAATATAACTGTCAAAACAACCCAAAACAAAAAACAGAAATTTTAGACGCCACTGGATTGGTCATCCGATGACTAAATATAGTGACTTTACACAGTCTTGCCAATTTTTCCCTGATATATACCCTTCTTTGTCTCTCCGACTTCAAACCGTCTAAAGCCGGAATACTCGGTATTCTGAGTCTTAGGAGGGGCTAAGGGGGCTTAGCCCCCAAGACGGTAATTACTCCCAAAATGATTGAAGATTTAAAGTATATTAGTGTTTTTGGCTAATATACTCTATAAACAAGGGCTTAAGCCCCCAAAAACAAAAGTTGCGCCACTGTGTAATTGGCATTTAGTATTTGACTGAATACTTCGGGATTCGGGACTGTGAATAACGTTTTTGAATCATAGTATTCGAATACAGGTTTTGAATAATATAGTAATTTTCTTCATTTAAGTACATTAATAACATGTTTTTTAGAATTTTTGAAAAAAAAAGAAAAGGAAATTTTACTTTCTTGTCATATAACGTAATTGTAGATAATATTTATTTACCATTTGTAAAAATTGGTAATTTTTTTATCAATATAGTTATTTCTGAAATATTGCAAACAAACCAAATACCCTTAACTTTAAATCATTAAATCCCCTGCAAAGTAAAATCCTGCTGTCGCAGTCGTTAAGCCTGCGCTTGCAGGGAATGCAGCCTAATGCGCTTTCGCTGTCCTGCTATCTCCCGATACAGATATCACTACTAATCTAGTTATGGCCTGCAAAATCACCAGACTTGTATCCCCACTGGCACGGAAAAAGGTCTTCGGTTCCGATATTTTTCATTTATTAATTTAGCAGGTATACGTTTTAAAAAGGATTTTTAAACCCATAACATGTTAAATATGGATGAAGATGGATGAACAGATGGAAATATTATAGTAAAAATAGTTAAGAAAATATAATTATTTCTGTCATTGTTACACACTTTAGAAAATCCTTTCATGTTCTACATAGATATGTAACTCAATACTTCCCCATTATATTAACTTAACGTTGCCCAAAGAGTTACACAAAAACTTAGTACCGACTCGGTACTTCTACCGCACAGTAGGCGCATACACAGACACAAGGTAGAGCCGTTTGTCATGATGGTACCAAAAGGAACCAAATAAATCTGTCACATAAGTTACGGGATGCCAAAACAACACGACACAACTAAAAATGCGAAAGAGTTATGGCTTATTATAAGTGCGAGAGGGCTGTGTGTGTATGAATATGAGAGTAGATTGGATTCGGTAGAATGGCAGAATGGCAGAGGCGTGTGACACTTGATTTTTTAAATTACAAATTTTATATGCATATACTTTGATAGTCACACTATGAGTACTTGTACTTCGTTATAGAGGAGGCTGGTGGGAAGGCCCGCTCAGCGGGTAACCCAGGGGCGGTAATTTCGACTTTCTGAGGGCGGGGGGCATAGGCCGAGGAAAAGTGTGTGAGGTGGCAAAAACACAAATTTTGGAGCCCCTAGAAAAATATTTTTTTTAAAGAGGTACAAAATTTTTTGAAGAGCAAAAAAAAAGAAAAAGAAAAAGAAAAAGAGGTCCTCCTCACCTATTTTTATTGTTCTTCTTCATTCTTTGAAAATAGGTTCTCACTTTTCAATTCCATCATCACCCTCACCACTCGGACCAGCCCTGGGGGGGCCATATCATCATTAAATGCCCAAAATGCCCATATTTGCCATTAGATATGTATGAAATACAAAGGATGTGGCATCATATGGGGGGCATGGCCCCCATGGCCCCCTCATGACCGCCCCTGAGATAACCATGTTAACCGTCATAATTTCTAAACCTCTAATCGATCGGATGTCTATAACTTAATACAAACATTAAAGCTAAGCTGATTTGCACTCCGCGAATCCGCTTTTAATCCTTTAGTCATGGAAAACGATTTGTATGCTGGTTGATATATTTTTCTTCTATGAACAAACGTTACTACGATCGTTTTGCGATACATAGGTATTAACTTGTATCATTATTATATCAAAATGTAGGTGATTAATTGTATTTTATTATGCATTATTAAAATATTATGTTTTGTAAAGTTTTTGAAAAAAATTGGAATTTTAAAGAAAAAATTGCGTTATCGGGTTAGAGCGCCCAGAGAAAATTGCTTCAAGATGGTTTCATTAAACCATATATTTGCCATTTAGCTAAGTAAATATTTAAAACTCTCTTCTTATCTTCTTCTAATCTTAATTGCTGGGCGACCTTGTCCATTCTAGGTGGACGGCCTTATCCAGCCTATGGAGCATCTTCGCTCATTGGTAGGGTCTTAGAAACATAAAGATTTTTACTGAAAACGTTAACTTATCCAAAAATTAAGCTAACCCTAATATGAACATATCAGTCGTTAACTATTTATCCGATTCAACCGATCGGATAAATAGAAACGTGTTCCAATTGGTCGATTTCGAATAATTCGCTTTTTTTTCCATATAAGAATGACAAGTAGTCCCTGGCCCAGTAATAAATTGGCTTCTACACGTAAACCGCCTAGTCCGGTACCCAAAACATGTGTATCGGCCAAATGGTTTTATGACTGTAACCCTTTCCTTTTGGCAAAATATTTAAAAAGTGCACGAAAAACCTTGTGATAACCTTGTTAGACAAAAAAACTGATGCGTTCGGCCAGCCGACACCCGAAACATATCAAACACTACGTTTATATCGAATATTTGAAGCTCAGCTTAAGCTAAATTGGCTTTTAAAAGTGGCTTGAAAAAGCGATATAAACGCGCTTAAAAGTGACTTTAATCGTTCGCCAGGTCCCTGAAAATAAGTAGGTTTGACTTTACTGAAGCCGATTAGAAACACGATATAAACGGGATTAATAACTGCCTAACTTCAGATGAATGCTTCCTCAAACGTCATCAGTGTCAATTTCATATATGATTTTGACATCTTTATACAAAATATGAGTGGAAAAAACTTTAAAACATGCTCACACTAACAACAGCACCAGGGGCGCAATTAGATGTGGCTAGGGGGCTTAGCCCCCTAAAACGACAATTAGCCCCCAAACTTTTTGAGAATTTAAGACATGTTAGCGTTTTTTGGCAAATTTATTCTATGAACTGGGACTTAAGTCCCCCCCAAAACCAGGCCACTAAACAGCACACAAAACGGGACAAATTAAAAAGTGAGGTTTGTTTTTCATTTGATGTCTGATCGCCTGAAATGTGCTTGACCTCAATTTTCAATCGACTTTCAAGCTACCGAAATAAACACGTAGACTTGAAAATCGCTTCAAAGCGGCTTTGTTTTCAAGCCAGCTTGAACTATTCGATATAACCGTAATAAAATTGACAGGCTGGGTTGAAGCGCCGCTTCTTTATATGGCGGTATGAATATTTGTGGTAGACTCGTCAAAAGAAACCCCTAAAAAGGTTTTAAAAGTGTTCTTATCATGAAGCCCATTTCATTAGGGAGTATAATGTGTTCTATAAAAAAAAAGAAAAAAAAAAAAGAAATATGCGTTAATGTCGAGACACCGTGTATATAGAAAATTTAGACATATTTATAAATATTTTTTCTTATTTTCACAATTCCAATTATATTGGCAGCATATCGCCAGGAAAGAGGTTTTTATCTTAAAACATTAACGGTATGGCAAATTTGTTGAGGATCGGGCGTTCGTAGTGCATTAAATGAAGTATATTGGCTCGCATTAAACCGCATTAAGATAACCTAATAGGCTTTAAGAATCTTCAACATACATTACCGTAAGTAAATTTCGAGATAGGTAACGATAATTTTCCTTTTTACAGTTTTTATGTGTTAATAAATAAATCCTTTTTTCTTGTATGGGGTCGTGTTAACATGGCGAATTTAATGTCTACCAGACACAACCCAGGACGTTGCTGCAAAAAGGATGCAGCTCCATTTTTAGGCCATTTTAACGTAAACTATACGTTATACAGGGTGTTACAAAATGTTGTTTTACTTGACAAAATAAGGGTAGAGCTTCATATAATTTTTTTCAAAATGTCATTTGTTTTCGAGTTACAAGCCGTCAAAGTTCAATCTTTATTTTGGTTTTTTCGCCATATTGCATTTATTTTTTAACCAATCTAGTTGATATTTGGCACACAAATCGAGCATTGCAGATTCTAAAATTTCAAGACCAAAGTACTTCTTTAAAATACCGCCAGAGAGCCGTTTACCTAAAACTTAAAATTTATTTACATCATAACTTTTTATTTTCACAGATATCGCAAAGCTGGGGGCGTCATTTTATAGACAATCAAAAACTTAAAAAATAAGGTACTATTTATTAAAGTCGATAAATCTCACCGTTTAGGCACCAATAGACATGAAAGTTTTCATCAATTTCAATCAAATTACCTACATATATACAGGGTGTCCAGTAACTTAACCGACAAACTTTATGGGGCGATTTTATAACAGAAAAGAAGAAAAACTTCATATAAACATATGTCCTTTTTATATATAAAAACATAGATACCCGTGCACAATTTCTATAAACACTGTTTTTTCTATTGCAATAATAACGTCAATATCAAATTTTAAATGTAAACTATTTCTTCAAACACTGTATATGCTTTTTTGGATATTAATATACATATAAACCTTTTCCTTGAATCAGTCTATCTATTAAAAAACCACATCAAAATCCGTTGAGTAATTTCGAATTTTAAATGTAAACAATCATCTTAAACACTCTGTATAAGTTTTTTTAACTATTATACATATAAACCTTCCTCTTGAATCATTTTATCTATAAAAAAACGCATCAAAACCCGTTGAGAATAGTAACGTCAATATCGAATTTTAAATGTAAACAATTTTTTAAACACTCTGTATATGTTTTTTTTATATTATTATACATATTAACCTTCGCCTTAAATTACATAAATAAAAATCGCAATAAAATCCGTTGAGAATAGTAACGTCAATAACGAAATTTAGTTATAGTTTATCCAAGATAGCCGACCCGACTTCGTGGGGCGTTAATATCTAAACTTGTTGTTTAATCATAGTAAAATATAGCCTATAACACTCCTGAATAGTGTAGCTTTTCGATTGTAAAATAATTTTTATGATAGTTAGTACTCCCGCAGATTAGTGGCTACAAACAAACAAACCCACAAACTCACAAACAAAGTTACAAACTCTTTCCTCTTTAAATATTAGTATAGATAATCAACGTGTATATTTGTATCGCTTACGATTTTCAAAATCCCAACAGTCACCCACAAATTTGGGACACCCTGTACAAGCTTGCTTTCAATCAAGGTTAGTTTCTATTTATAAGGTTGCGACACATCCTCAACTTTTAGACGGTTTGAGGTCGGGGACACAAGGAAGGGCACTCCACGAGAAAAAAGTTGGCAAGACTGGGTAAAATCAAAGCTGATGATCAATCCAGTGGCGTCTAGAATTTGCGCATTTTATTTTGCATTGTTTTGGAAGTAATAGTTATTTGTTGAAAGATGTAATTCCAAATGGATTTAATTTAAAGTAAAAGAATTTACAACTTAATAATTATTAAAAACTGTTGTGTAAACGGTTGTTTTACTAATACAATAAACTGTATATCTCCGGCACTGAACAACATGGCCGAAAAATGGGAGATGTGACGTCATCACACGTCAAAGCAATATGGCCGAATGTCGCGACCCTATATAGACCGACTTTGGCTTTCAATAATGTTTTTCCAAAAAGTAACTATTTGTTTCATTTTTCCTTCACCCTAAATCTTATCAGAAGTAACGGCATCATTATTACATAAATTTACCATCACTATTCAATAGCGAAAAGTATGAAGTTTAAAATATATGGTATTAGATAACTTGCATAATAGAACGGCTTTTTAACAGATAGTTTTTGCATCCTCAACAACTTCCTAGAATGTTTAGCGCGTAACAGAAAGGAATAGTTCGGAACAATGAAAAAAAATGGCAAACAATTATGATTATTTTATACATTGGCCGTCAGAATTGTTAAGGAATATGGGAAAAAGTCTGATTATTTATTTCTTGGAAAATTTTACTTTGTAATAGGGTAATAAAACTTTCTGCGAGGTATCGAACCTATTTTTGTGGAACGAAGTTTCTCGGAAAATTTAACAATCAGAACGTTCTCATAGGTTTTTAAAAAATATATCGAAGGAATTCAACGCCCTATTCTTTATTTGAAACCCAACAAATTATTTTCTAACATACAACTGCGTTTAAAAAATTTAAACAAGTTATATTTTTCTAATGACCCACGCTACATAGTTTATTGTTTATAAACTTAAAAACAATTTATCCTTAAAAAAGGAACTATTAAATCTATTGTTACGCAAAATCTCTTAATACAAGATCAAGCTTAATTCACTGGGTGTAATTTTATTTGCTTAAGTGGTTTACTATGTAAAAAACCCAAAATAAAGAACATATGCAGCTTAGAAAGTTGAAAAGAGAAACATACAGGGTGTCTGAAAACATAAAGTATGACAAGTTTCATCAACTTTTTTAGTTCCTCTTTGCTGCGGTATATATATATATATATATATAGTATATATATATATATATATATATATATATATATATATACACATTTTATATGTTTAATATTGTTACTGTTTCTGAAATATATAGCCATCGTCAGAGTGCGATAATAAATGGCGTATTTTTTAAATAAAACACCCTGTATAGTATACCATTAAAAAGACAGTTTAAAGACCTTAAATATTTACCATATTTAAATAAAATGGTTCTTACTAGTTTAGAAAATATGAGCTTGTTAAACGTCAGTAGGGTATATCTCTACTATTTTTAAATATTTCCAAACTATAAGAGATAAACATATTAAATGTGGTATTTTGATAAACCTCCTTGAAATATGTTTGCAATGGTAATATAATATGCAGGTGTTTCATTAAAAACAAACCTATAATGGCCATATTTCCGAAGTTTTATAAAATATATATATCAAATGTGGTATTCTTATGTTTTTAATGAGACCTTTGCCTGATGATAAAATATATAGAGTGTTTCATTTAAAATAACTAAGTTTGTGTTATAACTTTAAAATAAAAGCAAATATAAAAGCAAATGGAGAAAATATAGGTACGCCACTGAATTCTACGTACAAATCCCCAAAACTACTTCCATTTATCCTTTTTACATCTCTAATATCGAGCGAATTATAAGTGACTGGACCAAATTACCAAAATTTGAAAAACACTCTGTATCTCTGAAACGACTCAAGTTAGCCATAATTTACCTTTACCCCTAAATTTGTTTCATCGTGTTTCATCAAAATCGAGGTTCTGCAATCCGATTTTAGTTCTCTCTTTTAGTTATGCCCTGCAATCTCAACAAAAAGGCGCCACCCTGTATGTACAAGTCATTTAAACATGTTACCTGTAATAATAAAGTTCCCATATTTTTAAATCCCCTGTATTAATTAACATGTTTAATACTACGTATTTTATTCCTCGCTTTGCTTTCCGTAACAAAAGTATCATAGTTCCTTTCTAACTCATCGAAAAAAAGCTTCATCAATAAAATAACATTCTGAGCTTTCAGTAGGTACTCAACACTTTAATAACATCGAGCTTTTATGCAGGTGGCAGTACAAAAGATTTCAACAACTACAGGAGATGCATTTCTATATTTAACATTTTAAAAATCCAACCTTTACAAAAATAAATAAGGCAGCACTCGATTACCTTTTTAATTTGGCCTATAAAAGATCGGTAATTAAAGTCTGACTTTGTAAAATTGTGGCTCGGTGGAATTTAGATTATTTTTCAATTTGGTAGGGATGTTCCTTTTGATCGATCAGTAAACATCGATATTTTATGGACTTACACTATTAAAACAGTGTGAATTTTTTATTCGATAATAGTAGATATTTCTCTTTCAAATTGTTTCTAGAATGATTAGAAGAGTGATAAAAAGTATGTCAAGTCTTTATAAAAATGTGTATTTTAAAACAGGAGATGCATTTTTGTTTAACATTTTTAAAATCCAACCTTTACAAAAATAGGGCAGCAGTCGAATACCTTTTTAATTTGTGCTCTATAAAAGATCGGTAATTAAAGTCTGACTTTGTAAAATTGTGGATCGGTGGAATTTAGATTATTTTCGATTTGATAGGGATGTTTCTTTTAAATCGATCAGTAATAGAAGATATTTAAACTCCAATTTCAAAAACGAGGAGGTTTTCAATTCGCCATGTAGGATTTTTTTGTGTATGTTACAAGGATTACTCTGGCGTTTGTGGACCGATTTTAAAATTCTTTTTTATTTGAAGGAGTGCACTTCCGCGGTGGTTCTATAAAAATTAAGGCAGGATTGCAAGAAAGAAAGGTACTAACCTTTATGGTTTTCTTTCTGCCGTAAGCTGTCTTCGTGCGGAAAATGTTACCTAGCGCCACCTATTGGTGTAACGTTAAACAAATATTATAATAATACGAAGGCAGCTTACAAATTGCTATTACATTTTTTGCAAAAATTTACCCCGCCGAACTGAAAGAAAGAACTACAGTAATAAGACACAAGGACGTTTAATTTGATTGATTGACACTGGGGAGTTATGGTCAGCTCTAGTGGGTTAAATCTTTTTTTGTTTAATTCGTTTATTTTTGGGATTATTTTTGATTTGGTAGGGATGTTCCTTTCGGATCGATCAGTAAACATCGATATTTTTAGACCAGTGCTGAATGGAAAGAGCCTTTAAAAGAGGTAAAAAGTGCAAAAAGAATTTAAGTAGGGTACAACCCATTGAAAAAGATAGAAAACATAACAAGAATTAAAGGAAAAATAAATGACGTAGCAATTTAAGGTCAGGATGGGAGAAAGGGGGGGGGAGGGGAGTTTAGGTGTAAAATCACGGGTATTCTCGATTTCCAGCAAAACTATGAGAAGATAATACAAAGGCAAAGTTTAAGCAGTATAAAGATCTACAACTTGTTATTCATTCTTTTTTTTACATAACCTGGATATTTGAATTGTTTTTTTTTACCTTTAAACCCCCGTCCTCCTTCATCCTTCCCGACCTCAGATCACTAGCGTGCCAGGGGGGCGGTCCGCCTCCGGGCTCCCCAGTTCAGGGGAGGCCCCCAAATGGGGGTCCCCACAGAAAGTAAGGTACATATTAGAGTTTAGGAGCTGTTAGTTGTGAGGACTCTCAGGTATTTGTTAGTACTAAAATACCCCCAATCTTGGTAAAGTATATCATGTTAAGTTGGAAGGGCGTCTCATTTGAATTTTTTTTTGCTCGTCAAAATTTTTTCAAGTTAGAAAGCGGAGGCCCTGACCTTATCAGAGTATATGATGAGTATAGTGCCAAGTGGGCCTTATTTTAGAGATGAGTCAAAATTATTTAAAAACTCATCAGTTTACTTTCCTAAAAAATAATTGATTAATAATTTATTTTCTCAATTCTTTACATATCATATCCACCTACACTCGTGTCGATAAATTGTAAACATCCCTAATAATCGTGCTGAAAGAAATGCAATCACCATCTTAAAGGTCATTTTTTCTGACTAAATAGTCCATTAGAATACACAACTTTATCAACTTTTTCTTTCATTATTGAATGCCCAATCTTATGTCGAACAAGTCGAGTATAGAACTTTAAGTTTAATTTCTTCTAATAATTTGACCAAGCGAATGAAGTTATCACGGTTTTGGATACTTAAGGATTAAGATGAAGTTTGTTGCATGGTATTATAAAGGAGGTGATTTAAAATTGGCTAATTATACTGGTTTAAATGTTAGACCGGTGCTCAAGCCTTAAAAAGTGTAAAAAGTGAAAATAATATAGTAGGGAGGAAACTCATTGAAAAAAGTAGAGAATATAACAAGAATTAAAGAAAACATAAATTACGGCCGATTTAAAGTCGGGAAGAAGGGGGAGGTTTAAAGTGTAAAATACGGTTTTTCGATTTTCGACAAACTACCAAAGTCCAATGGAAAAAAGAAAATGACAAAATTGTAGGCAATAAAAGATCTACCACTTTTAAAGGTATACTACGTTTTTTACACAACCTCAAAATTTATGTAACAAAAATTAAACCTAGTTTTTAGTTTTTTTTTATCTCTTACAAAAATAAATTATTTTTACAAAATTTAGTCAAAACGTACTTTGTGTTTTCCAAATACACTGTAATTTTTTTAGTTTGAAATATTTATTTTTTCACAATATTTTGACTTAATATCGAGAAAATATCCTTACTTTCAATTGAAAACGCAAGTGTCAAGATATCGACATTCTCAAAAAGTCAGTTATTCTTTTATTCGTTGAAATCTCTACTTTTTGATATGTAAATAAAATATACATTACAATGATAAATGTTCTCAGAAAAATGCAAAAAACTAGGATCTGATTTTTTTATCATTATTAGACTAGGTCGATAATTTTTGAAACAAAAAAAATTATAGAAAATGAAACCTATTAAAAAATATGGAGAAAATAACAGAAATGCAAGGATAAATAACATAATTTATATGATCTATGGTCGGGAAGTGTAGAGGTTAAGTTTTTAAGGGTAAAAAAGTTTTTTCGATTTCTGGCAATACTACAAGTCCTATAGAAATTCATTTTTGAGAAAATTTACCGTTGTAATGTGAATTTTATACCATCAGAAAGTAAAAATTTTAACGAACAAAAGACCCACCGACTTACTTAAAATGCCGATATTTTGATACGTTTGAATTTTCGATTGAAAATAAGAGTACTTTTTTAATATTAGGTCAAAATAATGTGTAAAAATAAATATTTTAAATTCAAAAAACTACAGTATATTTGGAACATATAAAATAAATGTTCGTTTTTACCAAATTTCCTAGGATGGTTTTAAAGAAAATAAAAACCAAAACTTGGTTATTTGAATTTTTCGCATACAGTTTGAGGTTGTGCGAAAAAGCGTAAATACAAAGTGGTAGATTTTTTTATTGTCTACAACTTTGCCTTTTTATTTAATTTATCGACATCGAGTGTATGATGGGAATGTTCTTTTATTTTTAAGTGTTTCATTTGAATACGAGGGATTGCCAACTTATTTTGAGACACACTGTATAGGTAACTGCGTAGTAATTCTAACTACACTACCAACGAATGCAAATATTCCCCTACAAACCCATCCTATTAGATTTCAACGTAAAATAGCATTTGTCAGTTTTGATGTTATTTGCTTGCTGATCTAACAAATTACATTTTCTACGTAAGATTAAGTGTGCAAAGTGCAATCCTTGCGCATGCAGTCAGCAAGTTTAGAATGTTTTCATTTCTTGTCTAATTGCTATCTGCTAGTGTTCAACACATTGAAATTCAATTGAAAGAATCGAGCTGACGTGTATAAGTAATCCGCGTAATAATTCTAACTATACCAGCAACAAATGCAAATATTCTCTACAAACCCATCCTATACCCAATGAATTTCCTGTTTGCCATTAAGTACCATACAATTCAGTTAACGTACTACTTTTTAAATGGCGGCGATTCCGTCTTGTTTCAAAGTGATGACAACGGGATTGTACCTTTAATATCTACTTTATAAAATCCGTAACATAAAGTGAACACCCTGTATTGGGTGGGTATATGGGTTTTAATAATTTTAATATTTATTTTATTATTTCGGTATTAAAGAGATCACATCCAAAAAATTAAAACAAATAATCAAAAATATAGTGCAAGGTTTTTTGTCACTAAACAATAACAGAGTCTAGGTCATATTATTTTATTCAGAGTCAACAACGTGCTAAGTCACCAAAAAATACTAAGTTCAAGTTTGTATATATACAGAAATTGTCCTAATCATGGGGAGACAGAAAATAGAAAAAATATTAGATAAGAAGTAGGCATTAGAAGTAAAGTCAAGTAAAAAAGTTAAAGTTTTAGTTAAAAGTCTGTAAGGGCTACCCCTAGTGGGGGTATGCCCGTACTAAATTTAGTTTGTCAAATATGTAGTTCATAAAGTGTTATTTATTAGTAAAATTTTGTCCACCGGTATCATGGTCCCAAGAAGATAGTTCCATTTGGGACATTTACCAAGTGACGTCAAGTAGCCCCATAATGTATTTCAGAATTACAGGTCACATAAAAAGCTGAAAATAACAAAGTACAATTTTGCGCACGTCAGCGGGTGTAAAATGTTTTCGTTTTTTGTTCAATTACTATCTGCTAGTGTTCAACACATTGAAATTCAATTGAAAGAATCGAGCTGACGTATAAGTAATCCGCGTGTATAGGGGTATAATGGGTTTTAATAATTTTAATATTTATTTAATTATTTCTGGCATTAAAGAAATCACATACAAAAAATTAAAACAAATAATCGAAAAACATAGTGCAAGGTTTTTGTCACTAAACAATAACAGAGTCTAGGTCATATTATTTTATTCAGGGTCAACAACGTGCTAAGTCACCAAAATACTAAGTTCAACTTTGTATATATACAGAAATTGTTCCTAATAATGGAGAGAAAAAAATTAGAAAATATTAGATAAGAAGTAGGTAGTAAAAAGTGAAAGTCATAAAGTTAAAGTTTTAGTTAAGCCCTGTACGGGCTACCCTAGTGGGGGTATGTCTCGCAGGCGAATTGAGCTTGTCAAATTATGTTAGTTCCCGTAGTGTTAGTTATTAATGCCAAGGTAGTTTCTTTGTCCACCGGTCTCATGGTCCCAAGGAGATAGTTCCATTTCGGGACATTACGCCCAGCGACGTCAAGTAGCCACTATGTTATTTCAGAATTACAGGTCACATAAAGGAAAATAACAAAAAGTACAATTTTGCGCAACGCTGTCAGCGGGTGTAAAATGTTTTCGTTTTTTGTCTAATTGCTATCTTCCAGTGTTCAACACATTGAAATTCAATTGAAAGAATCGATGACGTGTATAAGTAATCCGCGTAATAATTCTAACTATACCAGCAACGAATGCAAATATTCCTCTACAAACCCATCCTATACCCATTGAATTTCCTGTTTGCCATTAAGTACCATACAATTCAGTTAACGTACTACTTTTTAATGGCGGCGATTCCAGTCTTGTTTCAAAGTGATGACAACGGGATTGTAACGCGAATATCTACTTTATAAAATCCGTAACATAATTATTAAATACTTGTTTGAGATTACTATTATTAATAATTTACATCGTTAGTGGGTACTGATAGTCTAGTTAAAATGACATTCCCTCTTAAGAACACACTCTTGTCAACATATGTTTTATACGGGAGTAATTATTATGTTAACTGGCAGGCTATTTATTATTTTTCCTTTTAAAGAATAAAATGGCAATTCCGGAATAGCTTATAGGACATGTAGTATTTTTTTGTACGACCGAGGCTTAAATTGCACTTTTACGCCCTAGGGCAAAAAAGTATCAAAAACGCCTGCATTTAAAAAATAAGGGCGTAATACTTACTTTTCCCCGCCCTAGGGCAATAAAGCAATAAAAACGCCCGCATTTATAAATTTATAAAACAATAATAAAATTAAATATTGCCCCCTTTTTTTTGGTAAAACAACCATTTATTTCATTAAACATATGCTAAAAGTATACTGATTACAATTAAAAACATTAAAAATTGGGAAATTTTTTCCTAACTACAAATAATGCCTGTATATTAATTTCAGTCGTACAAAAATATTGTTTGTACCCGCAGCTGATTGTTGCTCTCGCGTGAGCCTCGGGCAACAACTTATAACCGCGGGCGTAAAAGTGCTATTTTACGCCTTTGGTACATAAACAACTATTTTCAAAACACTCTTACATTATTGTACTTCCCTCAAGTTGTAATGTCAATTATTCATTTGGCGTAAGGAAAGTATGTGTCAAAAATAAATAGTACTAGCGCCTGGGCAGTAATCAAATTGACTTTATGATATTAACCCTTTTAAAACCTATTATAGTCCCGGAGCTAGTGAACCCTTTAAGTAACCTTAGACTTGAAAGGCTAGAAATTTGTATAGTGATGAGTCATAGCATGCTAAGTACGAAAATCATCACCTGGCAGGCATCAGCCGTGCACATCATCACCCTGTATATTTTTGAAAGTTTAAAAAAATAATAAAAACAAAAACTTGGAGCTGTAGGCTTGAAATTTTTCTAGGATTTAGTTCATTCATAGTAAGGTTTGAAAAAAATTGACAGGCGTTTCTGATGAGCACAAAGTACCTGCCAGGCGAACTGAAAGGTGTGGCTGATTTGGATGGCCATATTTCCAAAACTAATAAAGTTAGCGGAGCTTATTTGAGCGAAAAAACTATACCCATATACTCTGGACAACCGTTTTCAAGATATTTGCATTTAAGATGTTAAGTGTAACCAAAAGTATATGAGAAAAATACAATAAATCATTTGTATGATGTGGCCGTTTTTGTGATATCTATACAGGTGTCCCATCGGGAACTGCGCGATCGATTTCTCAAAAAGTACGCTTTGGAAAATTTTAAAAATTTGGTAACATTATAAAGTAAGTGGAGGACATACAACTAAAATATTTTGACAGCTCTACCACTTTTAGGCAGAATCTAAGAAATAAATAATATATAGGGTATTCCATTTAAAATAAAAAAGTTGACATTAACTTTCGGTATAACCGTAAACGGTAGAGCTGTCAAAATATTTTGGTTAGTATGTCCTCCACTTACTTTATAATGTTACGAAGTGTTCAAAATTTTCCTAAGCGTACTTTTTCGAGAAATCGATCGCGGCGAGTTCCCACTGAGACACCCTGTATTTTGGTCAGTTTAAATTAAGAAAACCACCTTAACAAAAAATGTATTTAATTGGTTAAAAAGTCAGTAACTATAGGTACTTACTAGGTATTTATCCATCTGATCGTCGTATATCAGTTATTGTGGACGGCCACTCTTTAAGCTTTCACCAAGTTAATGCTGGAGTGCTTCAGGGCTCAGTTCTGGCACCAACATTGTTTCTTCTTTACATCAACGACCTTCTCTCGTCCACAACTAATTCCATTCATAGTTTCGCCGACGATAGTACCCTTCACTTCAGTTTTCAGGTTCCTAAACCCATCACTAAACCTGACTTGGAAAACAAACGGAGAGCGATGCAGATATCTCTTTCGCAGGATCTTAATTTAATATTGGATTGGGGCGCCAAAAAATCTCGTCCATTTTAATGCATCCAAAACACAATCATGTTCCTTGTCGCGAAAAGAGTCATCAAATACTCATCCTCTACTTATGAGCGGCCAAGTTTTACAGAGCAAAGACACCTTCAATCTTGTGGGCGTTACATTTGAAAGCAACCTTAACTGGCATAAACACATTGTATCTATAGCCACGGCAGCTTCAAAAAAGCCTGGATTTCTCTTTCGAGCCAAAAAGTATTTCTCCCTTCTAATTTATAAACTTTATATGTGTCCCAAATCCGACCTCCCTTGGAATATTGTTCTCATATCTGGGGCATGGCGTCCTCCACAACCCTAAGCATTCTTGATTCTATTCAAGAAGAGCTATTCGTCTCATTAATAATCCTTCACTTACAGAAAGGCTTCCCTCTCTTGCCCATCGTCGGGCTGTGGGGATTTATCGCTTTTTTATAGGTACTTTCATGGCTTCTGCTCTGAAGAATTGTTCAGTATAGTTCCTCCACTCACGGTTCCCAACAGAGAAACTCGTGGTTCCGCGCGTATGCATCCCTATACGGTCCAACTGGACAGGCCCCGAACTTCCCACTTTGTTTGTTCTTTTATCCCTAGAGTTTCCTCCTGCTGAAACCTGCTGCTCGCGGAGGTCTTTCCTTCTCCCCTCAAATCTTTAAGTATTTAAATCCCGTGTCAACAAACTCCCTCTTACCTCGCTTAAGACACCCACGGTACGTTAGTATTTAGGCTTTTAGCCTTCGTGGTTTGTCCGAAGATAAAAAAAAATCAACATAAAATTGCCAGATTATAATTCGCTGTAAATTATAGAATTTTTCGGTTGTACTACACAATTTAAATCTAAACATCCAGAAAACGGTTGCTCAGAGAGATTGTTAACAAGAATAAATGTTTTTTTTTTTTTTGAAGAAAGCATAGGGAAAACTTACTTTATTTACCTAAATGGTACATACAAAGTAGCATACAAATTTTTTGTGGATCTTTAAAGAGAAAATCCCTGTAATGTAGCTAACGCCCGTGGGTGAATAAGAGACACAGAATAGGTCACTTTTTTGGCGAAAATGGGATGAAAATCAGAGATACAAACGTGCATTTTTACATAATATGGGAAAAGCAAAATATGTCAATTTATAACCAGGAAGACTGTTTTTTAGCTATAATTCTGACTAAAATAAAAAAAAATAAAACAAAATGACGAAAAATATAATATATGATGTATTTTCCTTTTTGTTTGGTATTATAAGCCCTTTCTATTAAAACCATAATTTTGATTGAAGTAAATAAAAACCAAGTTTTTCACTGTTCTGACTAGGGAATCCAATCCCGCAAACACAGGATCCCGCAAATGCGGGATCCCTCTAAGCTTCTGCGGGATCAACATTGCGGGATTTTCCGTGCGGGATCTGCGGGATTCAATATTAAAATGCGGAGGGAATAAAGGTATATACTTGGAAGCTGTTTACAACTGTGTAAAGTCTATTCCGCCGACAAGAGTAAAGGCTAAGCGTGCGTTTTCAGCTGCAGGATATATTTGCAATAAACTAAGATCAAACTTAAAAGATGATACCTTGGATATGTTATCTTTTCACCGAAAATACTTTCAAAATCAATGCGACTAGGTAAAGTTGACATTTGACCTTTAAACTAAGTTTACCAGAACTAAACTAACTAAACTAAGTTTAAGTAAACCACTAACTAATGTATTTTGTATTTTTGTATATGAAATAAAAACTTTTTGCAACTACCATAGTTTGTTTATGACTTTTTCTTAGCAATTAGCATGTTTAATAGGTTTATTACAAAAAGTTACGTATATTGTTAACAATCCCGCATTCTTGCGGATCCGCGGGATCGATGATTTTTATCCCGCAGGTTTGCAGGATTGAAGTTTTGGTGCGGGATTGAATTTCCTAGTACTGACAAACAATAGAGACATTTTGCACCTCTTAAAATAACAGACGTTTTTTGGCCTCCTTATGGTTATCGTTATTAAACATAACGATTACGACAGCAGTTTTAGACAGAGATTTTGCAGCCTCTTTTAAGATATTTATCTTGCGTCTGCGCTTTCGACACATAACCTTATTTTTGCCTGTGGTTCACCGATTTCAAAGTTAACAAAAAATCCGTATTTACTTTTATTCTTCATAAGATATAAATTGATAATTAAATATATGCAAACACTTCTGTTGATTTCGTTTTTTAAAGTAGATGCAAACAATACAGTATAAGCAAAACCCAAAAAGTAAGGTTAGATTTGGTAGTAGAATAAAAAGCAAGTGTGCCAGATTGTAACATCTAAATTAATTACTGATTTAGAATATCCGTAAAAGTGCAAGTCCGTTTTAATTTCTTAACACTATTTGATTTTTACTACTGCTATAAATTTTTCGCTAATTAGAGCCTATGTATAAATGACATTTTAATTAATACGGCATGAAAATGTTAACCTTTTAAATAATTGATATTAAAATTTCTACAATCCGGCAATCACGCAGTTTAACAATAACGATAAGCTCTTCGGTATTCATCAGTAATTAAAGGAGTCCGGTATGGTTAATAACGATAACGGATCATGTTTGCGTTACCGCGCAGTCTCAGAATAACGTTAACCACAACGGAATTGCAAAATAAGGGGTGCAAAATGTCTCTCATATAAAAATCGCTTGCTTATTAAGAAATTAGGAATATGTTTACTCCTTCCAGATATTCAACCTCGTTGTTCCCACACTTTTAGTTGCTGGCACTCCGCACATATTTTTTCTTTATTCTTTATTTATTTTTGTTGTTTGGCAAGTATCATTATTCCTCGAATTTATGAGATTTTATTAATTTGTTCGAGTACGTATCTAAATTATTTTTCAACGTATATAGTAATAAAGTAAATATTTAAGGAGAATTTTACGTCTTTTTTATTTTAATTATTTTTAAATTTTACTAAAGATAATTAATAATAGTAATTTATATAACAAGTGCATAAAGCAATACTTTTTTACGAATGGGAAGTTTGACAGCACGAGCCGTCAGGCGAGTGCTAGCAATCCCATGAGTAAAAAAGACAGTTTATGCATGTGTTACATACTATATTTTTTCCATAACCGTATAAAAATTTCCTGAAATACCATTTTATACAGCTTTTTTAACTAAACTTATTAATTTTAATTTTTGCAGCACCATTATATTGCAACAAAAATCATAGCCTCCTTATTTTAGGAGAGACAATTATCCTCTTCGTAACTATGCATCTTATTATTTATTTCAGAAAATCGTATGTACTTACTTTTTGTAGACAATAATACTATAAACAACATATATTCCTATTTCAATTTACATTAGTTAGGTACTCAAATTCATTGTTACGAAATAATTACTCAATAACAGCTATTAAATTTCTTTGCAAACTTAGTCAGGCATTTAAATCCAGTGACTACTATGAACTTTCAATGACGCTATTAAATCATAAGCAAACTGTCAAACTTTAAACCAGTTTAGCATGAGCTGATGATCGACGTTTACTGTCACAGGTGACTTAACAGTTCAGTTCAGTTGATGTCTTGATTACTAGTTAGGCAGTGCACAAATTCATATTTAAGTTCATTATAGGGTAGTGAACAAAAGCTAATTCAAAGCATGAAAAGCTTTCCAAAGTGTTACAAAGTTACTTTTTTTTAACACTTTATGTAGTGTACTGGAATGGAGTACTTTAACTTCATGTTAATGATTAAAAAACAGAATTTTTTAACGGTCTTGGAAAAAGAACGTATTGGTCATCGGTAAATTGTTACCTACCATTTATAACTATACCGTGTGGTGCATCGCCATATCTATAAATATTGACCTCCCTATTGATTTCTACAACAAAATTGTATCAGTCTATTTTGAAGACGATAATAGTATAAGCTCACACACAAAATTTCATTATTTCCTAATAAGCAATTACACCACAAAAAATAAAGTTGGTGGTCCGAAAGACTTGACCATGATATTTTTATGCTTTTGGGGTCGCTGACTCTGATTCTGGGGTCGGTTTGGCCCTATCAGGTCAGGGTCAAGGTCATTTTAAGGTCAATCAGAGCTCAACAAGTAAAAAAAAATTTGAAGGTCCGAAAGACCAGACTTTTGTTTTAGGGGTCGCTGAATCCAAATCTGGGATCGGTTTGACCCCATCAGGTCAGGGTCAACATCTTTTCAAGGTTAGGTCATCAAAATTTATTAAAAAGGGAATTTGAAATTACTGAATCCAAATCCGGGGTCAATTTAATCCTATCAGGTAAGGGTCATTTAAGGTCAAATCATTAAATTTTATTGATAATAGACCAGAATTATGGTATAATAATGTTTTCGGAGTCGCTGAATCCAATTCCGTGGTTAAATTAACCAAAAACACCTAAAGGTACCACGTTTGTGGTCTATCTTCGATAATTTCTGATAATTTGACCTAGAAATGACCTTGATCATGACCTGAAGGGGTCAAACCGACACCAGATTCACATTCAGCGACCTCAAAAACATAAAAATAACATAGTCTGGTCTTTCGGACCACCAACTTTAAATTTTTTGTGGGGCTGTTTATGAATGAAACACATCTCATTTCATTTAAGAAAAACTATTTGATACATACCGTAATGAATCCACCAGTAATGAATAAATAATAACGAATAACTAGCTAATAAAGGTATTAAAATTTACATGGAATTGCCTTTTTCAATATTACAAAATAATGTATATCATCCATTACTGTTTTAGTAATAATAAATTGAAAATAAACATTCTAACAAAATACTAAACGAAATCAAAACCCGATATAAATATTATTTTGTAAAATGAT